>JAABKJ010006076.1:0-22332 GCA_011634705.1 Andricus grossulariae | reverse complement strand
GGAGTACTATCTAATAGGACTACAATTGAGCCAATTTTTAGCCCGATCGGACAACTTTCATTTTCGAGGTGGGTACATTTCAGAAATCATGCCCCATATATATAATATGAAATCACACTTTATCATATAAAAAAGCTCTCTTATCCTTAAAAGATTTTCTAAAGCAATAATAAAATTTATTGGCGAACACCTATAATATTTCACAGACGCACGCACACACGTATAATCAAGGGGAAAAGAATCACCGCATCCCAACCAAAAATTGGGTACTTAAAATATTGGTGCATTCTTAAAATGAAGGTTTTTTCTTTTCTTAACTTTAAATACATTATAAAATTTTCTTTGGTATTGTGTCAACGATTTCAGATTTTCCACCAGTACGATTAAGTGTGATATGTAAAAAAGAAACACTAAAATTCTAATTTTACAAGATTGTACATTCATAACTGTTAATGAAACATCCACTACTTCTTTTGATGTATGCTTGCTTGCTTTCCATTATTTGTGATTTACAAGAATATCAATAAAAAAAATTTTGAATTTGGTATGAAGTTTTAATGATGTGGAAAAACTCACGCATGCAAAATTGTATTACTTCTAAATTGATTTGTGTACATGTGCATATTAGATGTTATTTATCGATTACTATTACATACTTACATTTTTATTGTAAAAACGAGGTTCATTAACCTCTCCAACTAACCTCGAACTGTTGACTGATTTTCGTATTTCATCATGAAGAAAAGAGAGATAACACATTTACTAACCTAATTTTCAATGAAAAAGATGCCTTTTGAATTTTGAACCAAATAAATAAATTTATAGCTAAAACAGATGAATTCTAAACCATACATATAATAGTATACTTTTCAATTAAAAAGAGATAACTTTCAACCAGAAAAGATGGCTTTTCTACCAAAAAATGAATTTTCAATCCAAAAGCACGAATTATCTATCTAAAAAGACGAATATTCAACAAAACAGTTGAATTTTCGATAAAAAAAAAAACAAGAACCTAATTTAATAACCTAAAGAAGAAGTAGAAATCATAAATTCTTCAAGCTTCAATCAGCTGTCGGCCATCGTAATCCTATTACAGACCTCTGTCATGTTTGCATATATTTTTCTCAAAAAAATTGGCGACATGAGAATTATGTATACACTGTTAAACGGAGATATTTAAATGTGATTGTCATAAATATTGAAATTTGTATGTACTTTTAATCACTCTTATTCAATATTATTTACAAATTTCTATTCTGTCCTGAATATAATTTATTTTCTTACCAGAGTATAATAGTTTGCCGTATAGAGAGTACGCGTCAAATTCAAACTGCGCGGTTATGCTAACAAAATGGTGGAACTGTGCGGTTGCGTAACTTCGACGAAACGGGGCCCTATGAGCAGCCCTATGCATCGCCCGTGTATGTGTTTGTGGTAGTTGTTCTCTCAGCATCCGAAGGGGTATCGTAGTTCAAATAAATCCAACAAATGGCGCTCCGATCAGGTAGTTTTGTTTTTGCATTGTTATGTAAAGCAAAAATACTAAAATTCATTAAAATACTTTTCATGAATATAAAAGAAGAACATAGTTTTCAATAACAATAAGAGCAGCTGCAGTTAGTAATAAAAAAAATTCATAAAAAGATGTAATTTAATATCAGGAAAATTGAATATAAGGATGAGTTTTTTTAAAACAGTTTGAATTGTATTCATATTTTTCTATTGTTTATTTTGCTAATGTAAATAATTCATTTCATAAACAATTGTAATTGTTACAAATTTTAAACATTTATTGATATTATTTAATTATTAATAGTAAAAATAATATTTAAACTTTAATAATTAGCCTTATAATATACTTTTTTATTAATTCATCTAGAAATTTCCTCTCTAAAAAATATATATAATTTATTTATAATAAATTATATATGAGGGTGGTCCAAAAAATTATATTTCTGATTTTTTAAAGTCTCACCCCCTCATTTTGTGTCTTTTTGTGAAAAAAATTTTCCTAATTTTTTGAGATTTAAAAAAAAATGTTTAGAGGTAGGGCACGGCCTTTAAAGTACCCCTAAGCGTTAAAAATTCAGTAAGTCCTTGAATTTAAAAAAAAATCGTGAAAACTTTACAACGATGATGTAAAACTACCATGTGAGAAGTACAAAGCCTGAAAGAATTTTTAATAATTGAATTTACCCCTAAATTTCCCAAAACTCACCTTTCAAGACACTAAAAAGTAATTTTTAAGTATCTTTTCTGAATTTTATGAAAGGAAAATGAAAATTTTAGTAAAAAATTATACAAAAAAAATTTATTATACAAATATGAAAAATATTTCCTTCAAAATAAATATTTTCCCCCTTCTCACCCTTGATAATCCTTGAAAAATTACATTTTATTTCTTTAAAACTGATTATTAAAAATATTTAATATAATCTTCTTTATATTGAAAAAAAGTTTTAAAGAAAGGAAATGTATTTTTTATGGATTATTAAGGGTGAAAAGGGGAAAAAGTTTATTTTAAGGGCACTATTTTTCATATTTGTATAATAAAATTTTTTATACAATTTGCCACTCAAATTTTCATTTTACTATCTTAAAATTCAGAAAAGACACTTAAAAATTATTAATGTCTTCAGGGGTGTGTTTTGGCAATGTTGGGGGTAAATTGAATCTTTAAAAAAAATTTCAGGCTTCATACTGCTCACATGGTAGTCCTACATCATCGTTTCAAAGTTTTCACGATTCTTTTTAAAATTCAAGGGTGAGACTTTAAAAAATCAGAAAAATAATTTTTTTGGACTACCCTAATATATAAATTATTATATAAAAATATATATTGTTCAGAGGAACAATTAAAATTGTTTATAAAATGAATTAATTACATAAGAAAAATAAACAATAGAAAAATATTAATACAATTCAAACTGTTTCCAAAAAACTCATCTTTATATTCAATTTTCCTATTATTAAATTACATGTTTTGATGCATTTTTTCATTACTAATCACGACTGCTTTTATTGTTACTGAAGACTATGCTCTTTTTTATATTTATAAAAAGTATCAAGTTTTAAACGAATTTTAGTATTTTTGCTATACATAACAGTGCAAAAACGGGCTAACTTGCTCGGAGCGCCATCTGTTGGATTTATTTGAACTACGATACCCCTCCGGATGCTAAGAGAACAACTACCTTTACACATACGCGGGCGATGCATAGGGCTGATTTCTAGTATCGGCATTCGTAAGAGTTTTTTTTCAATGCCTATATTGTTAATAAAAAAATAATAATGCCAACTAAAGTGAAACAGAAGAAGAAAAACACTCCGGGCTTCCATACATTCCATCAGGGATGTGCAGTTGCGTAACTGGAATTTTTTTACGTACAATACCTAAAGGAGGTATATTACGAAAACACCTCGAATATGTAAAATACATGTAGGAAACCTCTGATTGGCTGACTGACTCAAGTTTTCAATTTCCCGCCTCAGAGGTGGCACCCTCATATATAGATTAAGATGTAATTTACATCATGTAGAAAACTGATGACGTAAAGTACAAGGTAAATCGCCGTAGAAAACCAAGTCAATTACCAGGAGTATTTTACTCACCCATGTCTGCTGGTTACTCAATACCAGTAGTCAGACGTATGCTTTGACGTCCGTCAGCTGATTAGGTATGACACTTATCATTCATCACCTTTGTGTTAACTTTTGCGAAATAAGCTTTTAAATGTTTTTATAACTTTACACTTTATTCTAACAGAAATGAATGAATGTCTGCAATACAATAGGACATAAAATATTTCGCCTAATTATGGGAAGACCCGTCACGTCATTTCGTCAACGCGTCACCTCATTCAAATTCGAAACGAAGTGGCCAGGAGACTCTCGTCTTTCGACCGAACTACATTATATCCTCTGCTAATTGCAGCCAGGCCCCAAATATTTCTTACATAAACACTAGTAGGCAATAAAGTTCGGTATTCACTCGCGGAAAATGCAAAGATGCGATCGAAGACACGCGCGTACGAAACGAATGGAGGTTGATGTCTTGGCGTCACTAGTTTATTTCAGTAACTGTTTTAGTTAGGGCGCTTACTGGTTCACCTAGTCAAACTTGAAAATCACTGGTACATCAGTGATAACGTAAAATACTGATTCAACCAGTGACAATTTCACTGGTTCAGTTTAAGAGAATAGAAGCGTGACTTTGACTAATTTTTATATGTTTTTTCTAAGAGGACTTTAAATAGAAATAATTATGTGGTAATCAGGATAAATGTATAGTCTCCCTTGTCTCTGTGTTGAATCGGGCAGAGTGTAGCTAAACAATCTAGTTTTCACGTTTCATTTGTTCACCTCGACTAATCACCAGCGACGTTATTGTTCCACGTGAACATTAACGGAAGGCGTGAGAGTAAAGCGGAAGGACAGTAGTGAACGGAGAGATGAGGGAGAATATTGTAGGTATACCCAGCAGTACCAACAGTCTCGATACCTGCAGTAATAAGCAATAATAATTGTTTAATTAAATCGCCGTGTGAAACGTGCAATGTGTTTCTGTCAACGCCAGCCGCGTCCGGCGCGTATCTCGAGCGACTTTACCGTCGAAATATACATTCGTTCCAGTTATTGAACAATTCGCCGGCAGTGCGCGACAATGGAGACACGTGTAATGCGTAATTACGCAGCCAATATGGCTCCTGTAAAGAGGGAAATAAAAGAGAAAAACAAAACAAAATGGGAGAAAAGCCACGCGTAAAACTGCACGACAAGCACCTAGGTACGCATGCACGCTTGTTCTACCAGCTTTCACAATATCACGACACTTCTTTTGTGATGCGAGTGCATTCATTTTGAATTGCTGTCATGTGGAACCTTTGCACGCGCCCTCAATTGTCATTCGGCGTTGAGCTGTCGTGCAGTCGTTGTTTTTCAACGATTGCTGCACAATAAAGAAGGTGGTGCGTAATCAATAGTATTTGCAGGAAGGAAGGAATAAAGTCTGGCAAACCTGTAGGGACATCGATGTATTCGTCGATTACATTTATTTTTTGAAAGTGTCCGTATGTTACGTGGAACAATTTTTGATGTACAAAAATCTTTGACTGCGATATGAAGGATAAAGTTTTTGTCAGAGTGTTCGGTCTGGTCGTAGAATAGATGAAACCGAAATGTGTCTATTTATACACATAAGTATGGTATGAGGTTTTCGGAAGATTTCCAACCGATCTTTAGCTACTTTCCATAGACTTATTTTAATTCCCCTTCAAGATATCGATCGTCAATGAATAAGGAATTTTCTAAATTAAATAAAAAGTTCTCTGAGACTCTTCAGCTATACACATTTAAGACGATTTGGAAGTGATCTATCAATTTTAGAGTGTCATCTTTTTAACTTGTGAAAATCTTTGACTATGATATGGAGGTGAAGCCTGTATCAGAGCGAATAGTTAAATTTTCAGCTAAAAAAAATTGATGTTCAATAAAAAAACTAATTTTTAACAAAATATTTGAATTGTCAAACAAGAAGAATAACTTTCTACAAAAAAGATTTATTTTCAACGAAAAGCGGGAATGTTCAACTGAAAAAAATAATATTTCAACCAAGACTGGAATAGCTATATTTTTAGTTTACGAAATTGACTTTAAACCAAACTGTTGCTGCTAAATTTACAAAATGATATTCAACGTTGAATGAATGTGATTTATTCTGTGATTTATGCAAAATTTTAGTTCAGTTAACGTTTATCGAAGATGTCTTGTGTCGTAGTTTGGGACACGTATACTGATTTTTTTGCAACTCATTCCATGTTAGGTCACATTCTTTTTAAATAACACACTCTTAATCTGACATATATGTAAATCGATATCTTTCCAGACTTCAGAGCCAAAATGATCACAAAACAGGAGAAATAGGGCAAAATATATTCATTTTCAAGGAACAAGTTGCATTTTTTAACCAAAAAATATTTGTTATCAAAAGAGATAAATTGTCAACAAAACAGTTCAGTTTTAGAGCAAAGAAGCAAATGAACCTCCAAGCAAAATCCGACAAGACAAAAAAAGCCCAGTTTTTTAACAGGCTAAACGGATGAATTTTCTATCTAAAACATATAATTTTCCACTAAAAGAAATGAAAATATAATTTTCCAATAAAAGAAATGAATTTCCAATCAAAAAAATTAATTTGAAAGTTTAATTTTAAAACAAAAAATATTTTCTACTAAAAGTAATGAATTTTCAACAAATGAGTTTTTGAAGATGAGAGGTATAATATTTTAGAAAACCGTTGACTTTGAAACTCAAAAAGTTTAATTTTTGAGGAAGAAGTTGATTTTTAGCTAAGAACGATGATTTTTCAACAAAATAATAAAACTTTTGAGCAAAAGAGTCCAGTTTTCAATATAATGGTTGAATTTTTGAAGAAATGGTTGAATTTTGAAGCCCAAAAAACAAATTTTGCAGAAGACACTTAAATTTTCAACAGGAAGGCTTATTTTCAACAAAGAAAGATGAATTTTTAAAGAAAAAAGATGACGTTTTTACCAAGAGATGAATTTTAAATCCCAAAGAATGAATCTTCTATCCAAAAAGATGAATGCTCAACGAAACAGTTGAATTTTCGATAAAAAAGATTACTTTTTGAGAAATGAGTTGAATTTTTTATCAAAATAGTTAAATTTTCAACGAAATAGCAGACATTTGAACCAGAAGAGATGCGTTCTGTAACGAAAATATAATAGTAGACTTTTCAACCAAAAAGAAGGCTAAGAGTACAATAACACTATTTATGTGACTTCGGTGCATAATCGCGTTTTTATGCGATAGATAGAGTATCGTAATGTTGTACATTACAATACAGCGGAGATCACTCTTCACATTACACTCCGCTGTATCGTAATGTACAACATTACAAATTTTTCAAGCCAAAAAGACGAATTTTTTACAAGATAAATTCTGAACCCAGAAAGTTAACTTTTCGACAAAATCATTCTTATTCAACTAAAAAAGATTACTTTTCTACCAAAAAATATGAATTTTTAATCCAAAAGGACGAATTTTTTATTTAGAAAGTCGAATTTTCAACAGAACAGTTGAGTTTTCGACCAAAAAAGACGAATTTTAAACCAGAAATAGTTCGATTTTCTTATTGGGTTCTATGAATTTCGTCCGCATTTGAAAAAAAAAAAAAAAAAAAAAAAAAAAAACGAGCAAAAAGGGAATCTTTTTAAAATAGGGGGAAAAAGGAGATATTTGAAAAAAGGGAAAATAGGGGTATAGCCGAAATAATGTAAAGTTTGTTTTTCCATATGAATTATTATACTGAAATTCTTCCTACTCTCTCCATAGTTTCTCATTTCTCGTAAACAAGAGTGCACCGCATCTCCGCTCCAGCACATTTTATGAAATAATTCAATTGTTTTTCGGTTCGCTGTCAAATTCTGAGCAATTTAACTCTAGTCGCAGAATTAAAAGGGAGCAGATGATCTCGGTGGAAAATCACTGCCATGTTACTGAAGTGGTTTACCGTTCATGGAGGTGGCTAGAGAGGGTCAGTCCAATAGTAGCAAGGTATCCTTCCGACAGCGACTCAACGTGGTTAGCGACTCGCCTGGGTAATTCAATTCCACGGACTGACGCTTTCATTCGGAAATACATATTCATGTAAATACGAATTATTTCCCGCGGTTGGGACGACAGTATCGATCTCTGCTTACATTGATCTGTCTGCTATCCTAGGCTACATTCCATGGAAATCCCAAGACGCATCCAAGTTCGATGGCATGATTCTATTGAATAGTTCATTTCATGTTTAAATATAGATTGCCCGATAGAGTGCCTGCTGGCTAAACGCAATCAACTATTCAATATGGACAATATGCTTGGGCTCGATAATCAATAGATAATAGTTTTCTTGAACAATGCTTGAAAACTCGTAATGGAAATGCCAGTATCTAAATTATTAAAGTGTTTTTTATAAAGTTCAAATATCATCCTTATGGATAAATTAAAACCAGGCTGCAAGTGGCTACTCCTTGAGAAATCGGGAAATCTTAAATCTATGAATGCCGCAGTCTGTATCGAATCCCAGATTTTGTTGAGATTGCTGAGAGCGTGGAGATTCCCACACGGAGCAAAATGGATGTTTAAATGTAGATTTTCAAGGGTTAAGATTGTACCACCTAACATGTAGGATTCATGCCGAACATCTACTATCGTTTTGAGATGTTATAGGCGTAAACATATTTTTATGTTAAACTGAAACACATTCAGATGTTAAAATCGTCCGAGCGCATGCACATCGCACATTGGAATTCAATCGACTATATTTGACATCTATATATTTTTAATATTACAATTATAGAATATTACAATTTCGGAACATTTCCAATGAATAAAAATTAGTTATCATTAATTAAAATTGGATAACGACTTTTTTCTCTGTCTACACGACAGAATAAGGTTCTTAAGTTTGAGGTTATATGGATTCGAACCCATTTGACAAAATGTTTGTAAATTTAAAATCCAATTTCAGTTTAAGTAACCTAAAATAGATAGAATTTTAATTGCTGATCACAGATCCATTGTTTTGAGCTTACTTACCCCGTTTTTATTTTTTATTTCGAATAACAAATATTAAACATAACCTCAAATTGACTGAATGTATCATCTGATCGACATTTCATAAACCCTTACTCCGTTCTTCGTTCATGTTCAAAAATTCAAGTTTAATTTTAAATTCATAAATATGTTATCAATTAATTCCTTAAATGATCAGAAATGAGTAAACTCCTCAAATATTGACAGCCGTTATTTGACATAACCATACATGTAATATTTCGGATATTTCAGTTGAACATTTTGGATGGTAGAGAGTAACATCTCACTTTTTAATATATACAGATACTAACTTTGAACATCTAGATCGCTGTCCGATAGTTAAACGTAAAATATGTTAAGCCTGAACATCTAGACGTTTAAACATCCATTTTTCTCCGTGCAACACTTCTTGCGAGCTGAACTCTTTTGAAGAAATCAGACTCGGCTAAACTCGGCTGCGTTCGGATGCAGTCGGCTGTTCGTTCTTCTCATCGATGCGGTGTATGCCTGCTCCAAACATGGTGAAATATTTTCAAACTGGCCAAGAGTTCCTCAAAGAGTTCTCTTCACACTTCCCGCGCGGCAATCTGAGATTTTTCAGTGATTAGGCCCTCGCCAAACTGCGCAGCCCAAAATGATCTCCAAATAAGGAAAAGAGGGTTGTTTTTGACGAAAAAGGAGAACAATAAGAAAATAATCTTCTTAAAATAAAATTAATGTAGGTAAAATATTGTACTCAATACAAAATGCTATAAATTCTAAGATTTTGAGTTGAAATATATTGCATTTTCAACAAAATAGTTGAATTTTCAAACAAAAAAGGTTTTCTACCAATAGAGGAAAAGAGGGTTGTTTTCGACGAAAAAGATGAATAATAAGAAAATAAATTTTTTTGAATAAAATTATTGTAGGTTAAATATTGTACTCAATACAAAATTCCATAAATTCCTAAGATTTTAAGTTGACATATATTGTATTTTTAACAAAATAGTTGAATTTTCAAAGAAAAAATGTTTTCTACTAATGGAGGAAAAGAGGGCTGTTTTCAGCGAAAAAGAAGAATAATAAGGAAATAAATTTTTCTAAATAAAATTAATATAGGTAAAATATTGTACTTAATACAAAATGTTATAAATTTCTAAGATTTTAAGGTGTAATATATTGCATTTTCAACAAAATAGTTGAATTTTCAAACAAAAAAGGTTTTCTCCCGGCAGAGATGAATTTTGATCCAACTAGTGGAATTTTCAACAAAAGAGTTTAAGCATCAACCAAAAACAGTTGTATTTCTGACCAAAATGTTGAATTATCAAGCCAAAAATACTATTTTTAAGAAGTCATTCGAATTTACGTTTAAGAAAGATCATTTTCGGCCAAGGCAGATGACTGTTCTACCAAAAAGAAGAATTCTCACTAACAAATATAATAGTTGATATTTAAACTACAAAATATTTTAATTTTAAATCAGAACCAGTTGAATTTCAACAAAAAGGCGAATTTTCGAAAATTTATGTAGTTGAATTTTCGTTTCAAAATATTACTAATACTAATATAATATTTGAATTCAAATAAACAGGCGAATTTTCAACAATTCAAAGAGTTGAATTTTGAGTTTAAAAATTAATTTTCAACCTGAAAAACGAATTTTCAACAAAATAATTAAATTTTCAACGACAGAGATAAACCTTCAACCAAAAAAGATCAATTATCAACGAAAAGGATTTAAAATAAAAAAGAGTCGAATAAAAAAATAACAGAATATTCAACAAAATAGTTTAAATTTCAACCCAACTGATGAATTTTGAACTAAAATGATGAATTTTCAACTAGTTCAACTTTCAACCAAGTAGTTGAAGTTCCCTCTATGAAAGATGAATTCGTAACAAAAAAATATAATAGTTGATACTACAAACAAAAAAGATTTTACTTTTAAATAAAAACAGTTGAATTCAACTAAAACCGAGGAATTTTCAACAAAATAGTTTAATCCTTAACGAAAACAGATTAATTTTTAGTGATGCAGTTCCATTTTTAACGAAGAAAGATGAAATTTATGAAAAGTAGATGAATTTTCCACACAAAAATAACTAATTTTCAAGAAAGTAATTATGTTTTGAACCAAAGACTTGAATTTTCAGCTGAAAAAAAAATTAACAAAGTAATTCAATTCTGAATCAAGAAGTGGCATTTTCAACAAAAAATATGAATTCTCAACAAAAAATATATTAGTTGCTATTTTAACCAAACAATATTTTTATTCAAAATCCAAAATACTAGAATTCAAGCGTAATAGTCCAATATTCAGAAATTAGGATAGTTTAATTTTCATTTTGAAAAGTTAATTTGATAAGAAAAAATTTAATTTTCAGCATAATAATTACATTTTAAACGAAAGAGACATGTAAAACAAAAATGAATTATTTTTTAACTAAATAGTTGAACTTCAAAGCAAAAGAGAAGATTTTTCAATAAAATAGTTAAATTCTTAGCATACAAAGGTGAACTTACAACCAAATGGTCGAATTTTTAATCAAATACTTGAATTTTTGACAAAAAAGGTCAGCTTCAACCAAGAAAGATGTCTTTTTAACAAAAAGTTGAAATTTCAATCCAAAAAGTGAGTCGAAGTCAGGAATGGGAAAAATCGTCTTTCTCGTGATTTTTAGAATACGATTTAATATTCATACACTTTTACAAGTAACTAAGTTTTCGAAAGTATATATTTTCATTAATATTTTAACGATTTTGTATTAACAAATAATAAAAAAGATACATTTTATACATAAAAAGCGATTTTCTTACAAAAATCTTACCTATTTTCAACTCTGACTGTCCGCTATTTATATCAGACATTTTTTCTTTCAAAAACCTTCAATTAAGCATCAATAAATTTGATAATCTAACAAAATATTCTTGAAGTTTTGATTTCTGATAACACAGTTTGAAATGGGAGTGGTCACGGCAAAACGCCTTCCAAAAAAGGTCTTTCGGGAGACTGGCTGCATCTTTTTTCTTAATTTTTAATGAAAATTGGCAAAAACATGATCGAAAATATGTATGATATGATATGATTTTTCAACAAGAAAAGTCATAAATGTGCCAATTTTTCCATTTCTAACTGCGACAAACCCTTTATGCGAGGAAAAGGGAGAAAACGGAAAACAGGAAAAAAAGAGAAAATATTTTAAAAAGGGAGAAAGAGTGTGAAATCTGAATTAACAAAAATGGTAATTTTCTCAAGTTTCCAAATTACTTAGCGTTTAGAGTTGCATAGATTGGTCACTAAATAGAGTGGACGCCGCGCCGTCGTACCTGATATCGCAAATGCTACTATCCTCCATTAGTTGCTTCCCAGAACCTGAGGTAATATCAGTCGTCTTTCTAACACGATAGAGCGAGGGTTAGCGCAACTAAACTCAGACCGTTGGGAACTATTTGCTAATAGATGCCACAACATAGTCCCATTAGGCCGTAGGGACATTCCGTCGCTCGATATCGCATCGGCGATTCTGGCTTGAATTACGTTAATTACGCTAATTGCGATCTTAATAACGGACACTGGGTATAAAAGTCGATTGCTCACGAGGGACGGGGACGATTAGGCCGTTGCACATATTCGTACAGATAATCCTCATTAAAGTAATTATATTCTAGGCTTATTTTCAAATTATTCACGTATTCTCACATAAAATAAGTGAAAGAGAGTGGGATGGATCTGGCATTTACTGTTCAAAATAGTCCACAGTCTGTAATTCTTAACGGATCTGGATGTTTTTCTTTCAGAAATTATCTGCAATAAATTCCTGAGGAAACTCAAAGCTGATTTTAAAATATCTTTTTGGGGTCAATAATATATCAATAAATATATAGTTTTTTTGTGGATGGAATGACAGTTTTT
The DNA here is from genome assembly GCA_011634705.1 of Andricus grossulariae. Lineage (NCBI taxonomy): Eukaryota > Metazoa > Arthropoda > Insecta > Hymenoptera > Cynipidae > Andricus > Andricus grossulariae. The sequence goes on along the minus strand of JAABKJ010006076.1, from coordinate 9,824 downwards.
GATCTACTCAGTCTAAACCAAAATGGTTATAGTTTTTAGCTGCGAAAAAAATTCCTCTCTAGTTACGCTGAGATTTGAACCCAGGTCTATAGATCTCTGTAGATGCGGGGTTAGAGCACTAGGTTTGCAATGACGGCAATCTGTAGACCTAGGTTCGAATCCCAGCGGAGCTGGAGAGGAATTTGTTATAGCTAAATACTATCACCATTTTAGTTTAGACTAAGTAGGTCAAAAACTGTCATTCCATCAAAAAAAACTATTATACTATCCTAGTCAACAACATTACATTAGAACTCATAAAAAATACAGCTAAAAATTAGTCAATTCGACAACATGATTTTTTATTTCTGAACAAATAATTATAAACAATTTTTTAATTTTGTAAGGTCTATGGGCTCACTAATAGACATAACAGAACATTTAATTTTGGGATGTGTACGTCCAAATGAAAAGGGACCAGATTGACGCATTAAATGTCAGAAACGAACCCGGCAACATACCCCTATACGTAACTGCATGCCGATAACCTGGACCCTTTTCATTTGAACGTACACATTTGTTTCAGTCTATGATTTACGATAAAACTGATAAGCCATTCGATTCTGCGGAAAATAACATAAAGTCCATGCGTTGGATAATTTTTTTTCTTCAACCCATTTGTTATGTATTATAAATAAATGCTGAGGAGCATGTCGTACTATGCAGCTGTTTATTGATGCTAAAAACAAATTGGGTGGACACGAAAATAGGAATGTATGTAATTTTTTCCGCAAAATCGAATGGCGTATTCACTTTCTTCGTAACTGAAAGATTTAAGTAAATTGTTTTAACGATTTTTTCTTTACAATGAAAATCAGGTTTACAAAAATGAAAAATCATCTTTTAGTTTGCTATGTCTATTGGTCTGTCCATGGAATCATTTGTCTAAATAAATTGTTTCCAACAATGAAGTAACATGCTGAATTAAATTTGTATGTTGTTTACTGATATATTCAATAATTCTGATCAACAACGAGTTTATTTAAGTAGTTTATTCATAGATAAAAAATCATATCGTTAACATTGGTTAATTTTTCCACGATATTTGTTCATATAATATTGAACCCACAAAGAAATGATAAAATCGGCTTGAACATTTATCTTAAAAATTTAATGCAGATTACTTGTAGAGAAAAAACTCTGATATCCATGAAGAATTACAGGTTGTTAACTATTTTGAACTCTGGGTTGCCAATGAGTTTTTTGCCAATGTTACTTGATAGACCGTGCCATTTTTGTAATTTTCGAGATATTCGGATTTTTCTTGCTTTCGCTTATCCATTTTTTCAATTCTTTCAAAATAATAGAAATAGTGTAGCTTTTAAATAAAAAAATTGTTGCTAAAAACCTCAGCATGTTTCCATAATTTTTAGGAATAATAGGTACTAATATAGTCTACTTACACTAAATATCCCATTTATTATTGTTTTATTTTTCGGGAGGAAATTTTTTTTCTGTAAACGTTGCCTTTTTGCCATTTTTGAGATTCAAATCCTTGAAATGATCTTGTCAAAAGTCGAACTCAACTATAAAAATGAAAATTCTGGCTAAAAAAGGGGAGCTCTTTTATAAAAATCTCGTGTTCAAATGTTTCAAAAAATCAAAATAACAATACCATTTTTTATTATTTCTCCATTTTTTGTGAATTTCGAAAGAGTGGGAAAAAGTGGACAAATTGAAAAAATCTAATATCTTAAGAATTACAAACATAGCACGGGTTGTAAAGTAAAATTTCCAAAAAGCTCATTTCACATTTTCAAATGTGAAAATTTCACTACATCAATTGAAAATAATAAGCCATGTCTTCATATTTTCCACATACAAAAACATGTTTCAATAACAAGCAAATCCTGAAGATGTGACTCGTCGCCCTGCATGATTTGCAATGGATTCGGACCAAATAATTTTCACGCATTTAAGTTCTTTATTGAGACTGGAATTTCATAATCTGAAGAAAAGCCTGATTCAACTTAAAATCATAGTCGAACTGGGACTCTCGATTACTTTCCTCTTCGTGCCTATCAGTAATGAATCAATCTGGTAAGGAAGGAAATAAAAAGAGAAGAAATACTCAGTGTGGAATCAATCAGGTAATAGCCTCTTTTTCTGTTCTACTCGGGAGCGTTGAGTTCATCGAACTAGATGTTCCAGAATACTCTAGAATTTTAGTTGAAAGGTTAAAAATATAAACAATAAGCTGCTTAGGTTATCCATTCTTGCTCACTTATATATGTCGGCTTTATTTATATGTATATTAAGGTGGCTGCAATAAAAAAAAAGTTTATTAGATTTAAGAGCATACCACTCAAAAATCTTTGAACAATTGGTGAGAAAAGAAATGTAAATCATTGTCAATTTCTTTTAACAAAAAGTAATAGGCTCTCAGGACTGTTAAGCAACGCCCAAAAACAACTGCGCAATTTTTTTCTCACTTTTTCTCATCAAAGATTACATTTTTGAGGCCAAAATAAATTTTTTTAGTGTATGTTATGTGAATACACAAATTTCTTACGTTAAGGGGAGTTTATTCCATCTTAAGGATGTTATTTATCATGCGATAGTACATGTAATTAAAAAATATTATTAATTCATCTTTATACGTATTTTATATGAAGTTTGTTACATCAAATAAGAAATCTATCATTTAGAGCCTTAAGTCAACCATTATATATTCAAAGCGACTTGAATAATTTTTGTGATTATTTTACTTGAGTCGAACGAAATATTTGCATTCAAAACAGTAGGGAGCTTGAAAACTCATTTTTGGTTATGAAGGAGTGTTTTTTATTTTTTGAGGGTGATTTTCACTTTTTTATCATTTTTAATTTTTCACCTTTTCTGGAAACTATCTATGATTTGTATGCAAAAAGAAAAAAAAGTATGTGCCTTGGCAACCTATACCACCTTCTTCATTAAATTTGATACAAATTTATAATTCTTTTTTCACTAAATGGAAGTTGGCGGGGGGGGGGGGCTCAAATTACACAAACTTTTAAGATTTATGCTTGGAAGAAATAATTTTAATGATATTAACTCTCCTGAAAGACATGAAAATGCTCGATATCCATGAAAGAGTGAAAAATTTCGATGATCGATAAAATTACGTATCTTGCGGCGATTTGAATTAATTTTTGTATCTCTTTGTTCTTTATAATATTGAAACCAACATAAGATAGAATATTACAGAAGGGATTTGTAATCGAGGGTATTCGTGATACTAGGTAGATGTTTCCATTTAGATATCTGAAATGATGAAAACCTCAATTTAACTTTCCTAATCTTTGTGCCAAGGTTTTAATTCAGTTTCAAAATTCGAAATGTGATCTAAATTTTCAGAGTTACTACAGTTACCGTGTTCTGAAATTCAATACGACCATGTACATCAGTTACGAAAGGCGGAGACGGGGTTAACATTGTAAAAGGGGATATCGGCGAAGGGTGGAAAGGGCTGCTGGCTAATTGGCAGGTGGGTGGTGTGAAAGCTAAGTCGTAGTAGGCAATGGGAAACGAGATCTAGTCAAATTCGCTTAAAAGTTAGTCGACGCGCGACAGCTGGGCTTGCGCGGCAAAGCCGCAGAGCTACTTTCCCATCTAGTGGTTTGAAAACTGCGTTATCAGGAGCGGCTTTCGCTAGATAGAGTGGACACGCCTCTGCCAAAGGGCTCAAGTCGTACGACCGGGAACCGAAATGCTTTCGGCGTCCCAAAACAATGTAGCGCAGTTCGCTAACTTTCAGGTGACCTCTACTAACTAGCCTGGCCGCGGGTAACAGTTAACTATGTTACAACACTCTCAGGAAACCAGAGCTAAAGCCGCTTCGCGCATCCGCATCGACAATGGGGGCAAACTCCGAAAACAGAAAGTCCTTGCTTATTTAATGAGCCACTGCGTAAGGTACTTGGGTTGTCAATCATTCCATTGTACGCACGATCCGGCTTAATCTGCCTCCGGATATTGGATACCAAGAGAGTTGGCTACCCTTTCCTAATGCGTTTGTTTTGCTCATCGTCCCCGAGCTCTAATTCTATTCTGATTATTTTAGAGAGCATCTTTAGTCTAGATTGTTTCAGCTAATGGTCAATAGTTAAGATGGTTTGTAGGGTCTGATGCCAATAGTGATTATATGGATTTCAGATCTAGAAGCAAATGTTTTTAAGACATCACATCTGATCCTCTAAGAAGCTCCCCGATGTTCCCTAACAGTTCCTAGAAGACCATAAGGACCATGCTATGTTATGTTGTTAACCAACGCAATCCAATCTACATGAAGGACAAGTTGAATTATTTCTGTAAAAAGATGATTTATCATCTTACCATTGCTAAGAAGCATGCGACCATGTTCATCAGGATAGACACTTTCAGATCGATCACTCGCTGTCGAACTGCTGCTCAAAGCACTTCCATGACCCCGACGTGTTCTTCGGCTCAAAGTACCCGCACCTGCAGAACTTGCCTTTTTTGTCTGGGCCGTATACACCGTTTCACCTGCAACATATCAGATTTAATTAAAAATATCTGAACTCATTAAAATATTACTAACTTCCGGAACAACCTCCTGGAAAATTATTAGCCTCCGTGTAACAATAACTGATTTAATAATGAATTTCCAATAAAAAATTTCATTTAATAACTTTATTGCGAGCAAAGCTATTCCAGATTTTAATATAGGCATTCTTGACGGTATGCTCCATACGTTTAAATTTTACAAATACGGATTTAGGAGTTAAATAACACTGGAGGTAAAAGCCTCTTTGCGAAAGTTTGAACAGAGGAATATTTTCTTTGTGGCATACATAGCTAGCGTCAGGAGACTAACATTTGTGCAATTTTTGACAATTTTGCCACGGGTTGTAGTTCATCTCAAAGGACGACAAGGCTAAGTAACCACGCAGCGCGAATATCTGCCTCTAGGGCGACGAACTGACTCAAGCAAGCTTTGTTCAAAGAGCTTCGACTTCCTTCTAGGACGTGCATTTAAAAATGAAAATTTAAACGAACCGTTGCCACTGCGAGACCTTTCTGACGAAATACTGCCATTATAGTGATGACGTCGGGAATTCGTACTTTCGAGAGGAAACGGAGAAGCCTGGCGATGATTCGGTGTCAATGTTGGAGGAGGGGTCGGAAATGGAGTAGTCGGGTTATCTGTTGTTGCTGCTCCCTCCGTGTCCGATCCGGTGCGATAAGAACGATCTCCACCTGAAATAAAATAAAATAAAAAAGAATAAAAATAAGGAACTACATTTCCGTCAGGAGAGAAATACTCAGTTTGAATAAATTGATAGAAACGTCAGACTAGGGTAAGATGGGATATTGATAGTGTTGATATTTCAGTTTAGGCTGCTATAAAAAATAAATTTGAAAAAAAATCATGATCAGACAAAGTCTTTCTCTGTTTTCTATCTGCAATAAGTTTTAGATGAGTTCGTAATACAAACACTGAAGTTCTTTGATTGCTGGAAAGATTCGCAAACTCTAGTTACAAAGTCATGCGAGCCAGAATCGTAGAAGTAGGAAACTCACTTTATGTTTTTATCGTTCCTGTGTCAACAATGCAAGGTTCAAAGTTAAAAGGTTAGCCCAAGAACGATCTAACCAATAAGGCTTTAATTGATTTTCAGGGAAAGCTGAAGCGCTTGTATCGGTAGATTCTCGAAATTTTCGAAACGAGCTCAAAGTACTTGAGACACTCGACTACCTTCCAATTTTATCGTCTTCAGAGCGGTGCATTACTTTGAAAAGTCAATACACGACGTTTCGAGTACTTCGATCCATGTCGTTGCTTTGACCCGCATTTGCGTAATGCATTAAAGTTCAAGTCCTCCCTCAGGTTGTAAGAACAACCAGCGATTTTACTACGTGACGAGAAGTCGTAAAAAGGTAAGCAGGGTATAATAAAAATTCGTTAATGGTAAATTAATCTTTTATAAAAAAAGGATATGTGATTTTCGAAGATCAGAAATTTTCTTCAAAACCCAGTATATCTCGAGGAACTTTCAAAAGTCCTGGAAAGAAGTTTCTCCTTTAATGAAATGTTCACTTTATTAGTTATTCAGGGATTGTTTCTTGACGGATGCTCATTAATTTTCTGTGGTTTGATATATTGTCATCTCGCATAATAATATCATGGAAAGATAGGAGTTGCGATTCTAATTTTCTGTTAAATTTCCTTTATCCGTTACTCGAACAAAGGGGCAAGATCTTGGCTAGAAAAGGATGAAATGAAGAACCGCGGAAGGCAAGTAATTGAATCTTGTCGGTAATTAATGAGGAAACTTTTACAAACAGCCTTGGGCACACTTACTATTGTATATATCTGGATATAAGAAGATGCATTCTATCAACAAAAAAAGTTTCCACAGACAGTTTTTTGCTGATTCGTCATCATTGACTGGAGAATATATTGATGTGAGTTCTAGTAACTATTGGGGGGGTAAAAAGTTAGTTTAGAGAGGAAAAGAGTAGAGGATTGGTTTGAAGGAAATCGAGTTGTTGACTTGTTGAGTTGTTGTGCAGGGCCACTTTTTCACTTCCCTGGCCTTTGGAAGAGTTCTGACCTAATTTTAGATTACAATGACTTCATGACGTGTTCTCAGCCACTTTTAGTCTCGCCTGCCTTGTGGAGAGTTCTGATCAATTTTCATACTCCCCTAGTGTCTAGATGAGTTTTGTGCCAAAAGTTACTTAACTCTCTTGGCTTATGAAGGCCACTTTGAGACTTTTCTGGCCTCTGGAAGAGTTTTGAGCCATTTTTTAATTCTTTTGACTTCTATAGTAATTCTGAGCCACTTTTAGCTTCCTGTGAATTCTGGAGGAGTTATAACCCACTCTTAAAATTACCCGGCTTTTTCAGGGGTTCTGGGTCATTTTCAGACTCCCCTGGCTTCAGGAGAAGTTCTAAGACCTTTTTAGACTTCTCTCACTTTTGAGCCAGTTTTGGCTCCTCTGGCTTCTGGAAGTGGTCTGACACAATTTTAGACACATAGACTTTTCGGGCAGGTCTAAACCACTTTCACACTCTACTAGTTTATGGATAGTTCTGAACCACTTTTCAAGAAGCATTATTGACCGAAAATGACCTTGAGACTTCACGCAATTGTTTTTCAACTTCATTCTTCTAAATTCTGAAATCAGTACGTCTTCACACTACATGGTGTCGAACCAACATTCTAATGCTTACCAAAGCGTCCGGACGTGACATTAGTTGCTGTAGCAAGTGTCTACATGCTCGTAGCAGCGATAAGAGAAAGCCAAATCCTTTTAAGCGCCAGGCTGATGTTTTCAAATCCACATGGATTAGAAAATCCGATATAGGGTCATGGGATGGGATGGAAGGTGGAACGCGTGAGAGAATATAGTGGAGGATGAGAAGGTCCAAGAAGGAGGATGAGGATGAGGTTGAGGTTCAGAGAGGATTCGTGGGGAGAAGAGGACATAACGCAATTATACTTGGGGTTGATGCCGAGCTTGCTCTCGCGTTCTTATACGCAAAGGGGGTGGTGAATCGGTAAAGGGGAAAGAAAAAGGAAAAAGGAAAGAGAAGCCAACCAACGATGGGTGGCAAGATTGAATATGAAAGTTTAATGTGGGCAATATCAGCGGCACTACCTTGGCCCACGACCACTCACTCTCAGACGTCTCTTTTATCCATGTACCCATCTTCCTGTCTATATGTCGGTAGTATCGCGAGTATCCTTATATCCTTGACCCGACACGAGAAAAAAGGAATGTCCATGGAAAGACGTCGTCCTGATTCTGAAATGGCCGGAGAAATGGGATATTCGCCAATGCTAGCTTTCTTTGAACGCGGATTACACTTACCTTCCAGACTGAAATCGTTCTATGGATTTTTGAAGAGATACACTCTCGAGTTCTACTACGATATACAATCTGGAAACATAGATTTGGGGGCGTGGAATCTATGAGAAACATTTATTATCGAGTGATCCCCTTATGTGTAGAACCTGGGTGGATTACTAGATTTTATTACTTACACAAGCGTCTCAGTAGAAAAAAATATGAGGGCCATTCGACTTTATTTAAAAAACGCCTGAAATAAAACACAAACCATGGAAATATAATATTTTAACAGACTTCAAAGCCCTAAATGCTCTCAAAGCAGGGGAAATAGGTTGATTTTTCACGAAAATAGGGGAAGAAAAGGAGAATAAATTTTTTCAAGCAAAATTCTTGTATGGGTACCGTATTGCATTCAATTTGAAACGCTTAAGATGTCACGTCAAAATATATTGTATTTTCAACAAAAGAACTGAATTTTTAACTAAAAAAGAATAATTTTCTACAAAACAAAATTAATTTATGATCAACCAGTTGCATTGACAACCAAATAGTTGAATTGTGAAGCAGAATAAATGCATTTTTAATTTAATAGTTGAATTTTCAAACTACAAGGTCGAACGTTCAACCAAATGGTCGAATTATCAAACAAAAAATAATTTACTTCAAGCACAAAGGACGAAAATTCATGATCCAAAAAAGCTGAATTTTCAATTCAGAAAGACGAATTTTCCACAAAGAAGTTGAATTTTCAGTAAAAAAAGATCAACTTTCGCCAAAATGGTTAAAATTAAAAATTTAAAAGTCGAAATTTTTACGAAACAGTTGACCTACTAACCCGAAAACATGAATTTTCAATAAAAAAAGATGGGTTTTCAACCAATAGTCAATATTAAACAATCGAAAACATTATTTGAGATCCAAAAGTTGCATTTACCACCAAATAGTGAAATTTTCAACCCACGAAGATGAATCATTAAGCAAACAAAAAGAATTTTTTGGAAGGCAGTTGAATTTTCAATCCAAAAGAACGATGTTTCAACGAAACAGTTAAATTGACAAACAAAAAAGGTTCTTCATACAAGAAAGAACAACATTAAGGAAAAAATAGTTGAATTCTAAACTTAAATGATGAGTCTTCGACGAAAAAATTAATTTTTAAGAAAGAAGTTTAACTTTCAACCAAATAGTTGCATTTTCATTCAAGAAAAGAGTAATTTTCAACAAAAAATATAATATTCGATATTTGAAACTAAAATTTTAAATAAGAAATTTAATAGTTAATATTTCAAGCAAAAAGAAAGACTTTCTGTAAAGCAGTTGCATTTTTAACCTGTAAATATGAACCATCAAGAAAAAATTTCATTTTTAGCCAAACAGTTTAATTTAAAATCAAAAAAGAGAAAATTTGAATGCGAGAAAATTGGGTTTCTAAAAAAAAAAAAAAAAACAAAGAATTTTCTACGAAAATAGATCAATTTTCGACTAAAAATGTAAAAGTTACATTTTCACAAAAAGAAAATTAATTTTGAACCACAAAAAATTTTTTTTGTAAAAAAATAGTTTAATTTTCAATTAATTGATGGAATTTTCAAGCCAAAAAGGTAATTCCTCAACTACAATTATAATAGTTGAGATTTACGGCAAAAATATTTTTATTTTAAATCAAAACCAGTTGAATTCAGTGAAAAAATGAATTTTCAACAATATAGTTTGATACTCAACGAAAAAATATGACTTTTCTGCCAAAAAAGATGAATTTTATAGTCAAAACAGGAAAAACTTTTATCCAAAGTGTTAAATTTTGAAGTCAAAAAGAAGAATTTTTTACAAAACAGTTAAATTTTTAATTGAAAAATTTAAATTTGCAATAGAAAAGTTCATTTTGAACCGAAAAAATAAATTTTTAACCAAAACGAACAAATTTTTAAGTCTTTCACATAATTGTTGAATTTCCAATAAACGCTGAAAATTGGATAAAATTACTT
>JAABKJ010006075.1:0-22333 GCA_011634705.1 Andricus grossulariae | reverse complement strand
CAAAAATCTCGCAGCTAATCAGAGATCGCGTTAACTCTAGCAGGCCGCAAAAGCCACTGTTCCCGGACAGAAATGCAACCGGGAAAACGTACTTTCGGCTAGTGGACGAGGACAAAATAATTATGAAAGCACATTTACATATTTATTAGTTCAAATAGTATTATTGTAAACCTTATTTGTAGTAAATTGAAAATCTCATAAAATTGGTAATACATAAATGAATTTTTTGTCAAGCTTTCCTGTGCAGATGTTATCACATTACCGATTCTCTATGTATGTACTTGTATTAACCACTTAAGAGGGATCCTCTTCACCCTTCTCGTTGATTATATCACAGATCATATGCAAATGCGTGTTCGTACGTACAAAGCGAAGGTGGTATTCAATACGCCTGCGAATAACAGGAGCGATAACCACCTCTGCCGATGAAAGCTTACAGCCTGTTGAGATATACGGTCTGCTAACAAGTAGTCGCTCTTATCTGAGTTTCTAGCCACTTTTAACACGCACTTCGACGCACTAACATTCCACTCATAGAAATTCTCTTCGTTCACCATCGATAATTCCTCACGGAGAAATCTGAGAAAAAAGTCTGAATTATGTGTAAAATATCGTTAGCAGATTTGTAAGTAGGGGGCCATCAATAAACTATGTTACTAATTTTGGGCTATTAATAAGAGATGCACGCCGAGACGAGAATTTCTCGGATCTCGCCTGATATTGCCCGTATTCGAGATATTTTAGTTGTCGAGAACTTTTGGTCCCGACTTCAATATGCAAGCAAGATCGGGCAAGATTCTCGATAATGTTTATATTTTGAGTTTGACATTTCACGTAAATCTAAAAAATAAAGTAGCAGAATTTGAACATTATGGAAGTAGATTCACGACGAATACGAAGGCCGAAAAGAACCATCGTCAATTTTGAGCTCATCAAATTAATGACTTAATACTAAATCAAGTAATTAAGTATAATAATTTTGCAAAATTCAACCAATTCATTGATAAAACCGTAGTTAGGAAATTGTAAACAAATTTAAAACTGCAAAGGGTAGAAAATATAAAGGAACTAGCCCAATTTCTCATAACCACTAAAACAAGAAAACAAATATAGAATCTTTCTAGACAGAAATGAAATTCATTTCAGTAACAAAATTATTTATAGCAGAATAAAGAAAACTAAAATATATGGTAAATGTACCAGTAATCATGACGATTCCAATAACCTTAAAACTGAGTTATGATTTGAATATATTGTGAAAAATATACTAAAAGTAACATTTAATAATAAAAAATCTATTTTTAGCATTTTATAGTAGCGAATAACATTTTAATACATTTCAATCAAATAAAAAGCATGAAAATTGGCTTCACGATTACTGGGTCGTTTACCTTATTATTTTAGCACTGTCTATGGTTACGGAATATTCCGTAATGTGAGCCCTGGACGAGCTCGAAAAGAGGTTGGAGTGACGAAAAATTCCGTAACCATAGATAGTGCGTTATATCTTTCCAAAAATTCGTTATATTTGTCGTATAAATTTGATTTATATTCGAATACATTTTTTAGATTTTCTGTCCTAAGAATCTTAATTTTGTTCACTATTTTTAACTTAATGGTGTTATAAATGTAGTGGTTAGTTTTTGTAAAATTATCTTACTTCAGTGAATATTAAATTATCATTTTGATGACCACAAAGCTTCCAATGCTCTTTTTTAGCCTTTTATTTCTTTTCATGTGATTTCACTTCCATATTTTTCAAATTATAATGCATTATTTTTCATATTTACGCGAAATGTCAAATTTTAAATTTTATCGAGAATCTTACCCGATCTTGCTCATTTTCCGAGATTCTCGCACAAAGTCACGAGATACGGGACAACTTCTCGCTATCGTCAGTCGGGATGGTTCCCGAAATCGATGTTTTCTTGTCTCGTCCCGCCTGAATGCATCTCTAATTTAGGACAGGGCATTTCCGTAAATAATTATACTTTGATTTGGAACAATTATTTTATTTCTGATTTATAATAGGAGAATCCTTTAAAAACTTCTAGTTAAAATTCATAATTATAATTCTTTCACAACATTTTCTGTCCTAAATCAGAATTGTAATTCTTATGACCAAAAATTATCCAATGTTCCAAATCTAGAATTATAATTCTTTTTCAAAATTCCGTTTACTAATTTACAAATTGACTATTGACCGGAAAAAACCGGGAAATGGCCGCGAATTCAAAATCATTCATCGGGTAGACACCCTGATTTTGTACTGATAATTTGTGGTTCATAAATGAACTTCTGAAAGATGAGTCGTTTTTCATAACTGATCCATTCAGTAGTTTTCAGCTGGCCGCAGTTCACTATTCCCATTATTGAAACTCGAATAATTACTGATATATCAGTTGAAGTTCTTAGTTTTGATTGAATTAGTAAAATTATTGACTAATTCTGATTTAGGATGAACTAACATTTTTTGAATGCAATTCAATTATATTTTCAAATAAAAAAATACTCTTAAGGTTAACGTTTTTCTTTAAAAAAACAAACACATAATTTGCGTAGGTAAGCCAAGAAAAATGTGTTAGATTTCAATATTTAAAGAATTCGTTATAAGTAGTTGGATATTTGAATTAAAATCTACATGAATCATTTTATCGAGGCAAGATTAATGGGAAAACACAATTTCAAAATCTCTTTAGCAAAGTTTGCGATTACTAATTCACATAGCCTGGCAGGTAACTGCTACTGGAGATTTTACCGCGTAATAAAGAGAAAAATTGAGATATGCCACTGTGAAACTGAAATATTGACCTGCTTTTAGGATACATGAGTGCCATTAGATATATCAATACAAACTGCGCATAATTCAAATAGAAACTGGAAAATATTAAAGTAAATACCAACGTCACTTCTGTTGCAATTTTAATTGCAAGTTATTAGTCTCATGTAATGCATACCAACGTTTCTATAATATTAAACCTGTCATGTTAAATACATATTTTAACATAACGTTGCGTTCACTAATATAAAATCATACTTCATTTTCTTCCTCAGAAAAAAAATAATGACAAAATAGCACCGAGTCAATAAAATGCATTTGTTTATCAAATAAACGTTCTCAACCAATCAAAAGTTCCATTCAATTATAATAGATTATTTTTCCTATTGAGAATATTTTTACTAATAATAGCCTGGCCACTAAAAGACTTTGATTTAAAATTGATTGTTTTTGATTCCTAAAATCTCTTTTTCATTTCTTTTGTCGTTTCAGTCATAGAATAGGGATCGGACTGTTTTGAGTCAAATTAATTTCAAATCAGAGAATATTTCTATTTAAGAATGAAAAATATTTTTCCTGAAAGAATAAAATTAATCTACTTCATTTTCAAGGCAAAAATATGATGCATTTTTAAAAGAGATTCTTCAGATAAACATCAAAGAAGCTTTGATTTTTCCATAACATTTATAGAAAACTCGTTTCTTAAGCTTGGGGTTGGAGAGGTTAGGGAATGGAGGAGGAAAAGGGATTGGGAGGACCACATTGGGAGGGGGTAGGTTGAAGGGAATAGAAATAAAATACAAGTAGCATCCCCGCCCTGCTATATCTCTTTTACCGCCCTGCATACCTCGTGGATCAAAGGGCAATGGGGTCAAATGAAATGGGAATCGCGATTGAAATGGCTTGTAATTCTTTGCTGGCTTTTCATTCTGGAATATTTTATCCAGTATAGAGGATTATTACGTCAATGCTCACTGCACTCCTTTCATCATGATCACAGTATGAACCATATTTTTTACATAGCTTGTCTTCTCGTTCACTTTTCCTCCCACAGAATTTGTTCTAAGGTAGTAAATTAGGGGGATGAGTTTTTCCCGTCTTGTATCTCGAGCTCGGAATAATTTTTTCGAGTTTTAGTCATACTTTTACTCCTTCGTACGTATTATGCTCTACGAATTCCATTAGAATTCATGAATACAAATTGGAGTATGGAGATTAAGTATTGTAGAGTAAACAATATTTCGAGAGGGAATACTTTAATAAGGAATTGAGGTATTCAAATCCATAGGTGTATGGAAATATGGAATACGAAAATCGTTTTTATAAGGAATTATTAACTTGATGGAAGTAGATAAAATGTTACTGTGTGACTTGGGATTTTTCAAATAATAAAATGATAGAATTTCTCATATTTTTTTAGACCTTAGTTTTGTATTTCCTCTTTCTCTTTCGCCTTTTCTCAGGTTCTGTCCTCAACTTCTGTTTTAACACCCATTCTCTATTTCTTCTTGTACCCTCGAAGAACACACCTATTTTTTTATTGCACTCTGCGTCAATGTGACCCTACACACTTTTTGATGGTCTACGATTTAAAATTACTTATCCGATCAACTTAAAAAAATTCTCGTACATTCTTTAAACATTGTAGAATCAATTCGTGTAGTTTAAAAGTGTCGTTTGAATTATTCACACATCGAAAAAAATTCATAAAAAAAAGTTTTTGACCAAAAACATTTCTAAAAAAATGGATTATTTTTTCTTCAATTTTTGATATTTCTGGCTAAAATTTCTGCCCTAAAAAATATTCCCGACCAAAATTGTTGTAACGGTCTGAGTGACCCATAATGTGCTCCGATGGTTAATGAGCTTTCCTACTTCCCCTGTTTCCATTCCACTCTATTCTATTTATCCTGCCATTTCTCTTAATTTCTCTTTCCTGATTTTCTTCCTTTTGCATCCTCTCTTCTATTTCTTATATCTACGTACCTTTTCTGTCGCCCACCTTATTTTTCTTTGCTTCCCTTCAATTAAAAACAAATTATTCTCACGTTATTCTCAAATATATTTACGTTTTACTTATATCCCCTCCAAATTCCTCCATTAAAACCTTTATTTTGCTTTAATTCTTATCCTACCATTTATACCCATGTATCCGTTCTTCCTTCCGAACTTATCCCTTTAAGATATTCACTCCGCTATTTATATACTTCTATCTTAACACCTAATCTACATTTCCTCCTTTATGAACTTTCCTACCTCTCCTGTTTTCATTCTACTCTATTTTATCAATCCTTCCATTCGTCTGCGTCTTTCTTTCCTTATGTCCTTCCTTTTGCATCCTTTCTTTTATTCTCTATATCTACGTAACTTTCTTCATCCACTCTATTTGTCTAAACTTCTCTTTTCCTTCTCTTTATATTATTTATCCTATTAAATTTTATTCCAGACTCTTTCCCCAAATAACATTACCTTTCATACAGTTAAATTAAATAGAAATTAGTCTCTTCGCGTTATTCGCAAATATATTTACACTTCTAAGCTGTTTCTAAAATTTCTCCTCTAAAACATTTTTTTTATATTCTTAGCGTACCCTTTAACCCCATATATACATTTTTTTCCGCGATCATCTGTGTAATATAGTGTTGAAATTTCTCAACTTCTATCTTAACACCTATTCTCTGTTTTTTCCTTTATGAACTTTCCTACTTTTTTTTTACTCTATTTTATGTATGTTTCCATTTGCTTTAATTTCTTTCTTTTGCATACTCTCTTTTATTTCTTAGAGCTACATAACTTTTCTTTTTTCCACTTTATTTTTCTTTACTTCACATTTCATTCTCATTATATTATTGTCCCTACTAAATTATAGTTTAGACTCTTTCCCAAAATAACATCAACTTTTATTCAGTTTCATTATAAGCAAATTATTCTTCTCACGTTATTCTCAAATATATTTACACTTACCTTATCACCTCTTAAAACTGCTACATTAAAACCTTCATTTAATTTTAATTTTTATCCTACCTTTTATCCTCATACATCCATTCTTTCTTCCGAACTCTCATCTTTAATATATTGCCTCCATTCCTCAATTTCGATCTTAACACCTATTCTCTGTTTCTTCGCTTATGACCTTTCCGATATCTCTTATTTTTATTCTACATGATTTTATTTAACCTTTCATTTGTCTTCATTTCTCTTTCCTTATTTTATTCCATTTGCATTCCCGCGTTTATTTCTTAGACCTACGTAACCATTCCCTCTTTCACCTTATTTTTCTTTACTTCCCTTTTCCCCATACATCCATTTTTTCTTGCGAACTCTTCTTTCTTTAACATACTATCTCTATTCCTCAATTCTTAAATTATCACTTATTCTCTCTATTTTCTTTGTGTATTTTCTATTTTTTCTATTTTTCTATTTTCTTCCTGTTTCAATATCTCTTTTCTTCCTCCGCTCCACGTAACTTCTCCCTCCTCTGGTCTACTCCATTCCATATCAAACCTGCAACTAAAAAAAAATATATCTGCTTATTACAATCATGCAATAAGCAGAGGACGAACGAAAAGAAGCCAAGAGACTCTCTCAGCTTCTTGAGAAAATCTTGAATCTGGAGATGAAACTTTTCCGAGGACTGTACACGAACTGGAAAATCCATTTCGTTTTAACTTGACTCGTTCGAATTGAATGTTTTGTAGTTGCGAGTTAGTAGAGGGGCGAATCACATCGCGGAGAAGGAATGGTGATTCAGGGGGGGCTGGGGGTTGAGGCTTGGAGTTTAGGGGTTGGGGTATATGTTGGGGGGGGAGGAGAGTAAGAGGAGGAGGTGTACCGAGGTCGGCTACACTCTCCTCTCTTTCCTTCTGTAAATCACATTTATCAGGAAAGGGGGGGGGTCTAGAGGGGTTGTCAGAGGGGTGAAAGGAGTCAGGGGTTGCGGGGTGCCACCCCTTGGGACCAGAGGGAAAGGGAACTCGCGGATATTGATTCCCGCGGGATATGTGCGCGCGACGCGCCGCGGACGTCCGCGTGTTCTTTGGCTACATCCGAGTTGTAGGGACCGACTAGCAGTTATCTTTTACGAGTTTTGAAATTGAAGTAACGGGCTCAAATTTTTGCTCCGAACTACACATTACCAAGATTGCTATAGCAGACGAGGAAAAAAGGAAGCCTTCTATTATATCATTCCTTGAGATTTTACTTCCTTCTTTTCTTCCATTTCTTGATCTTTTTAATGTCTTTTTGCTTTCTTCCTTTGTTCTTTTTTTTCATTTCCTTTCACTATTATTTGCTTTAAGCCTTCTCCGATATGAGAAAAGGTGATGTTCAAGAAAAACAGTGGTTTTGATTGATCGTCTATTTCATACTAACCCGTCGGAATATCTGTCAGCGTCAGGAAATACCTGAGAAATTCATGTCTGAGAGATATGATGATAGGAAGCTGTTTCTAGATTTTCAAATGTACTTCTGTGACGACTGGGTGCACAAAAGTAATGTGTTTTATCATCCAAAATATTCCCAAAAGAAATTCACAGAAAGAAAATTAATAAATATATAGAATGCTTTTCGTTATTTCGTCATTATTTAGCTAAAAAAACAAAACTTTTCTAGCTTTTCTGGCTCGACATAAATAATAATAATTATTCTGCAGTATAATTTAATTTATTCTGCAATTGACGTTAAGTAAAAGGAAAGGATGCGAGGCAGAGGATATGGAAGGGAAGAAATAAGAGACATAAATGTGGATAATTAAACTAGATTATAAATCCCTCATGCATGCATAACGATGGAAAATAAAATTCTATACTATGAGAGAAGAGATCTGCGATAAGGACTATGCACTAGATTCAATGGATACCTTATTTTCTGTTCAATAATATTCTACTCATTTGAGACCGATTGCATTATTGATATCTAATACATATTCAATTGGGATCCAGCGACTGGTAATAAGAAATCGACTTTAGGGAAAGTTAACTGAAATAAGAGTCAATTATATGAAACTTATATTCATATTTAAGTGGTATTCATAATTTAGTTTCGCATTTTAATCCTAATTAGATTTTATTGTGGACTTATAATTAAATTATGCTCGTATTAAACCTTCAAATTACTTTCTACATCGCAGTTATGTTTTTACATTATGTACATACTAAATTCCAGAATGTGCTTCATTGTAAGTGGAAAATTGGGCTCCATTTATGGGCTAATCGATTGAATATGTATAAATTACGTATTGTCGACTCAACTGTTATTGTGTATAATAAGTAATTGTTTATGCATCATGGAAAACATACAAATGCTTCTCATTAAGCTGTGCAAATCCGAATCACGTCTCTTAATGCATGTTTATGACACATTCTTTTTGCATTTTTCCTGCTGATGAATCGTTTCATGTCTATCAACAGCGTGATAATTATTGTAAATTAGAAGAAGAAAACGCACCATTGCATTTTATTTCAAAAGATTTTTCGTCGATAAAAATAAATGATGAAACGACGGTTTCGTGTAACTAGTGTTTTACGCGTCTGACCGAGAACAGTTTATACTACTGTCATGAATTTTCGTTTAATAGCTATATGCTAGAGCAGGTATTCAATGCTTGTTAATGGATTATTTATTTATTTTCACAAACTTAAAGTTTATCAATGTGTTTCTTTATTATGAACCTTTATTCGGAAAAGTGTTTAAATAAAGAATATTGAATGATTGATATAGCATTTTTAATTATTGAATTGAAAATTTTTCAACGAAAGAATTTGAAATTGTCAACTCTAAACAATATTGTTTTCAAATGATGGTTTTTATACATCAATAATTTAATTTGCTAGCGGCCTGTAGATCAAAAAATATTTCATTTGAAACCTTAACGAGCAAAAAATATCAAGCTTAAGGCGTTCAAAATTGAACAGTGTTGAAGTTTATGTATTGCGAACTGGATAACGTTATGCCAATAAATAAGTGTTCCGAAAATTACGTCGAAAAATGATAAATAAATGATAAAATTAGATTGAAAATGAAACATCTCTTTTTAAAGTTATTACTATATTTTAAATGAAATATCTTTTGCTCAAATAAGAAAAAAAACAGATAACGTTTAATTAGACAGTATTTGGAAGGGATTATTGAATAAATGCTGGAAAAGCACGTTCATGCTTCATCGGGGCTAATTCAAATCTAGAAGCAGGGTTATAGGTGGTACAATAGATTCATATATCATTTTAAAGTTATTACTAAATTTTGTTCGAAATGTCTTTCGATCTAATAACGAAATTGGATATCGTTGTATCATCATAATTTGAAAAGCATTATTGAATAAGTGCCGGAAGGGCATGTTTTTATAGTTCATTGGGGTCACTTTAAAATCTAGAAGCAGGGTCATGGATGGGTCAATAGACCAGGGTGTTCTCGAAGTCGGATCGTTCTCCATCAATTCGTTTATCTGCTACTTTCCTTTTCCTCTTTCTCTCTCAAAGCCTGGCTTTTAACAGCACGGTTTGTGAACTTTGGGGTTGAGAGTGAATGGGGCACTGGAACGCAACCCTAAGGTCGCCGGCTGGCGAGTGCCGTGCCACCGGAGAGAGTGAGGGAGAGAGATAAGGATGGTAATAAGGGTGCGAACATTGTAGATGCTCAGCGAAAGGACCAGTGGCGTAACTTGAAACCAGACCATTAGAATCAGGTCTTATCGTAAATCCTGTTCCAGTTTCAGACTCACCATTCACCTTCTTCTGCAATCAAAACTCACTTCTCTACATCGGACTGTGGACTACTTTCCTTTTCTGTGGAATTTCATTCTTGCAGTACCAATTAACAGCTTAGCTTGAACTAGATCTTCAGAATTTTCATAGTGAAGGGAATCTTGTAAGTCAAAATAGTGGTACTTGAACAGTATTTTTACGAAGGGAAATGGATCACTTGGAAGAGGAATTCGAAAAAATTTGGGAATGACAGAAACGGATGACGTTAAGGATTATAAGGATAAATTAGGGAAAGGGTTTGTAGAAATAGTTCTACTTTTTCCCCAATAAGCACAGCAAATCAGCTCCTGTAGATTATTCTTTATCATTTGATTGGGACGGATGTCCCTACCAAGTTCTGTTGGACATAGATATTCATAAATGATTTATGAACCTGGGTGCAATTTTAAGAGGCCAATAGGCAGGACATGATGGCAAAGATCAGAAAAATACTGTGCCTCGGGTGAGTTAATTATTCCAATTATTCTGAAATGTGGAGTATCTTTTCTGGTTACGCCATTGGAGAGTGCAGGAGATGAGAGGGTGAAAGGGTGAAAGGGTGAGCGAGGACGAGAGAGTCAACCGAAGTGAGAGTGAGGATCGCAAGGCTGGCTTGGTTTAAGGATAAGTGGAAGAGAGACAGAGACAGGGAGAGTGAGAAAGAGGGAATTCAGATATCACGCCTGACCCCACGGTCGTAGTGTACCTCTTCCTCGCGTCCTCTTGCTGGCTCGTTGGCTGGCTCGTTGGCTGGCTCGGGGCGAAAACCCACCGCGTAAACCCGCACGTCGCACCACTACAACTCTCTTTCAACATGCCTGCCAGCCTTCGTACCTGATACTCGCTGCTGCAACCACTACTACTACTACTACTACTGCTACTACTACGTCCTGTTACTATCGCTGCTGTTACTGCTACCATTACGGTTCATGAATGAAACCCACGTGCGGACCACGTGTTTACTGGTCACCAGGGTTTCAACACGATTCTGTAATGATAGAAGTGTTCTACTGACACTGAAATACAGTTAAAGTTAAATAAGAGAAATAGTTGTGTTGTTATTGGTGAAAAAGTATGGCAGGAATAATGTTTGTGAAGATTAAAATAGTGGAGAGAAAACGTATTAAAGAACTGAAGGATTAGATGTTAGAAACGGGTAGAAATCAGTTTCGGAGTGATTATAGTAATCATTATTGGCTAAGGGAATGAAAGGATGATGAGGATATTGAAGATTGATAACAAAGATGATTCACTGAAGGAATTTGATTTTGTTCGAGTTAGATATTGATTATTTATATTGTATTCGGTTTGTTATTGATGGAATGGAAGGAGGTGCATGTGTCTATATTTGAATGGTTATGGATTAATAGCAATGTTGACTGGCTAAAGGAATCGACGATAATATTGTAGTTTAATAACCAAGGTGCTTTACTAGAGGAATTTGATTTTGTTCGTGTTAGGTATTGATTATTTATATTGTTTTCAGTTTGTTATAGACAGAATGGAAGGAAATGCATGACTATAGTGGAGTGATTGTGGATTGACAACAATGATGATTGATTAAAGAAATGAAAGGATGATGATGTGGGTATTACAGGTTGATAACCAATATTCTTCTCTGAAGCTATTGATATTGTTTATGTGAGATGTTGATTATTTATATTGTTTTAGATTTCTTATTGTTGGACTGTCCCTATGAACTCTGCATTTTCTGTATCCTACTCCATGTACGATACGGGACAGTTGTAATAACACTGAAAGAACATTTGTTAACATTATAAAGTAGGTACACAGGGGTTATATTAACTTTTACATAAATTATATAACAGGTATCTAACACCTTTTCCGCGTAAATTTAGTCCTGAAATCGAAAGCATTATGTTTTCTTTGCTGACAAAGAAGATGTAAAGTTTCTCCATTGTCAGTCGGCACTTGGATTCGTATCTGCCGATTCGACGCGGGCCGTTCGCGTAACCGGGTTTCTGCGCAGGAAAGAGCAGTCTGGCGAATCCTGGTGAGGTCTCGGAGCGCTGCTCGTAGTCTGGAGCCGGAGACAGATATGGCGTACGTATAGATACAGATAGGCCTGCAGGTAGGTAGATAGCGTTCGCGTGGTGAGTCGGTGGTGGTTCTGGTGGCGTCGGCTGGCGGGGCGGTGGGGTGACGGGCGGGCGGGGTGAAGCGCACCATCCAGCTCTCGCGGTGCACTGCATCCACGGCGACTATCGCGGCAGCACGCGCCGCGAACCACGACACCGACCCAGAGACCTTCGCGACCCAACCTCACCCTAATCTATCGCGTCGTGCCGTCTAACCTCACCCCGCGCTTATTCAGGGGATTCCCCAGAGTCGCGTGCTCGACATCTTCCTATTCGCCTACGAGGACGAAGTCGAAAGTGACTGGGAGAAATCCCATCCACGTGTGGCCGCCATTGTTATTCATATCCACCACTCAGAACCGAGATCGGATTATCGCTATTTTCCGCTAGGGGGCTACCGGTCGAGTTTTCCCAATTTGAAGATTGAGGGTCCATCATCTTTCGATTTTGTTTGTATCGAATTTTTTTTAGAATTCTGAACGTTTTGGGGAATTCGAGGATTCAATTTTATGTAAATTGCTCGTGAAGTGACTCGTGACGATGATAGAGTGAACAGACCGGCCGGTTTACCACTCGACGACAGCGGTACGACCGCGATGTAATTGGTCGTTTGACGTGAACGGGGTGCGCTCGCGCGTTAGCGCGTCGCTTAGGCAAATTAACGTCACAGTCACAGAATTGAAAGGGTGGGAACGAACGATTTCGAGAGTCGACAGATCAATCGATTATTGAATATAATTAATGTTCCATCGAAATTTTAATGCGAGTTTTGTCGGAACTAATCTAAATCTAACGCGAATCCAATTTAATCGGTAATTTCACTATTGTTTTTAAACATTTTTTCTAATTAATCAGAAAAAATTAGTCGAGAAAAAAGTTTCTCGCGAGGAAATATTGATAGGAGTGCAGAAAAAAGTTGAAATTGGTATATAAGAAGGCGGTGACGCGATCCGTTCGTGCAAGAACGTATGATGAGCGACGGAATAGTCGGTGCAATCACGATCAGTTTGTTCGGTATTAAGTTTATTGTGTGCTGAATTTATTGTGTGTGTGTCTCCTTAACAGTTTTTATTTCACGAAGGGCTCATTCCAGGGGGCGAGAAGAAGAGGAGGGAGAGCATGGATGCCGGATACTCGATGCTGAGTGGCGATCTCGACGTTTGCAGGATGTTCGACCAGTACTCGTACAAGGTCAGTCGCTTTAGATTGTTTTCTCAGAGTGCGAAAAAAGGCCGATGATTTCCTTTCTTTCTTCTACTTTTAGCGATATAAAGGCAACACACTATACTTGGATGATAATCAATAAAATTATACGGGGAAATCAGAAAATTGAGGAAAAGAATGCGAGATCTAGACGGGATCACTTATTAGAAGATATTAGATACTTTTCCTTAAAATATTCGTGATGTGATTGCCTTTTCTTGAGAGCATCTCTACTTTAAATACAGAGACTTTAAAGACTAAATGAATACCTTTTCATATTTTCTGAAAGAAAATTTCCTTTGGAAGAATATGATTTTTAAGAGATTGAGAATGCCGTATTCAAGTATATTGAAAGGAATAAAAATGATCTGCGAGTTAATTTAGGTAAGATTTCCAAAACAGTAAGTAACTCTATATTTGAATTAGTTTGAAGTTTTACTAATTGAATTAGTACCTGAGTGCGCGAATAACGAAATAGTAGTATTTTAGCATTTCACTGGTGATATAGTAAAAAAATCACAAGTTTATTTTACTTAAGTCAATTGGTAAAAATATTGACCAATTCTTTTTTTATTTCAGTTACTTATTAATTAGTAAACTTCCTTTTCGATTGTTTTCGGTACAAAATGGTGGGCCTGAAGTGGAACGGCGCAACGTGTGTCAGGTGTGCTATTATTATTATTGTGCTATTGTTATTGTTGTGCTATTATTGTCTCAAACAAGTTGAAAATGCAACTCAATCGCGTTAGTAGTTTTCCACTACTGAATTAGTGAATATTTAGACTAATCAAATTAGTATTTTTCTAATATTTGTTAGTCACTGACTTCTCTCTAACTGAATTGGTGAGATTTCATTAGCAATTAGTGAAATTTCACTAATATTTTAAGTAATGACTTAGAAGTAACTATCTGATTTCAGTGTTTTCAAATACGACGCCATCTTGGATTATCGAGCTTAACATATAAACATAAACATTGCAAATAGTTCCTGTACAAAATACATAGTTATAATTTATTACGGTCACAGAAGTTACAAATGCGAATTTATATCGCATTACTAACTTTGTGGTTTAATTATATTGTGTAATTAAAACTTTTCGAAACTCAAACGAATGGCATGTTGTCAATAGTAAACTAGTTGAACTGGAATATGCAGAAACTAGTTTAACCGGAACATTATTTAAAACTCTTATCAAATTAATTCGAAATCGTATATGTAAACTCCACTCGCAATATGAAACAAGCTCTGATAATTATTAGAAAATACTGTCTATTCAGATATACGTGCAATTTAACTCAAAAGTTTCAATAATTATATTTCTTAATTAATTATCGCATCAACAATTAATCATTTTAAAAAATCTTTACTGAAATCCCTTGCCACTAAAAAATAATATAAAACAATTGATTCCAAAAACAGAGAAATCTATTTTTTTTAATGTACAGGAAAGCTGACAAAATCCGGAAAAATCTTATCTTTATAAAGTTCTATAAAATTATTTAAAATTAATAAGCAGGATACCTAAATTCCTCACATTCATTACTGAAACTGTACAATGAAAACGATATTAAAAAAAAACTATAAGCGCCAAACGAAATTCTAAAATACCCAGATGGATAATCAATTTTATAAAGATTTAGATTATCATAGTAAGTTCAGCGTTAAGCGTAGTAGATAATTTATATTCAAATAAATTAACAATAATGTCAAAAAAAACACAATAATTGACCAGGACAACATAGTGATTAACATAGGCCAATAATTGTATGATTGGCCACTGAGATGTGGTAATATACAGTCATTGTCCACCTCGTTGGCCACATCAGGTTGTAAATTAGTGATATTTAAAGCACAGTGATTGGTCACTAAATCGTGTAATTATTGGCCGGATCCAAGAACTAGTTTTGATATGATTACCACCCATTATTCGTAAGACAAAGCAGTAAACAATTATACATGTCTACAAAAAGTTTTAACAATTTTTAATGCATTTTTTCAAAGATATTAGTCATTTGTTTTTCAGAAATAGTGGCCAATCGCTGTGTTTCCACATAATTCACAAGGCCATTGATTGGCCACCCATTTATCAATATACAGACATTATTTTAAGTTTAGAATACTACTATCGGGCAGTTTTAATCACTAAATTTAATTAAAATCAATAAGGTTTCAGTTAAATCTGTCGGAACTATGAAAAAAAAATTTCAACACGCGGACACTCCTGAACTTAACAGTTTTTCGTTTAAATTCCTCACTCTATCAGCATCATCAGTTTCACTTTAAACGCACTATCACTGCACTAACCTAGCTTATCAAGTGTGCTACGTAATTGTTTGCGCTTTATCCTGCACTATTTATTAGTAGTTTTGGTTGTGAGTAATCTTTGATATAATAATATTTAAATAAGGTGGTCAATCATAAGGGGGTGGCCAACAATTGTACAAATTACCCTACATAAAAATAATCAGAAAAAAATTTTTTTGAACAAAAGAATAGAATCTGAAAAAGTTTCATCGTAAACCATGAAAGACCAGATGCCTTTTTTGAAATTAATGTAATCCTACTTCATTCCACAAGCTTACGCGACAATCAAACCTTGGAAGCGTAATTTGATCGACCATTCGAGACTGAAAATAGCACTTAAATTGTAAGTGGAAAATCGGATTCGAATTCACTTTATTTACAACTTCACAAGTACCAGTTTCATTATAAAGTTTTTCCCGTTGAATCAATTCAGTATTTTAATACAGAAGTAAAAAAAGTCTTTAATTCAATCTCATTTTAAAATAGTTCCGTATTTTTTTCGTTGAAATTTAGGTTGTATTTTTAGAACAAAATGGCCAAGTTTTCAAATCAATCGAAAAAGCGTAATATTTTTTTCGATTAGCCCAGAGGAACTGGAAAAGGTTGGCTAGGTTCACCGAAATTCGTTCAGTATCTAGCACAAATATTTTCGGTGAACCTGGATACTTCGGTTTGTATATTAAATTTTAGTCACCTCTTAAGGAATGTTCAGGAAATAATTTCCATAAAATAACTTTCAACTTTGACACCCCTATCTCCCTCCTATTATGCCCGGATAATGGCCCAAAAATACGAAATGCGAGGGTTCGATCACTCAGATATTCCTGGTACACTTACTAAATATTTCCATATATTCTTCCAATATTCCCAGACATTATTGATATTCCCAAATATTCTTGATATTCCCAAATATTCCTACGTATTCCCACATATTCCAAAGTACTCGTAAATATTCACAAATATTCTGAAATATTATATACCCCAATTCCCCGATTCCTTCCCCTCCCTTCACCGATTATATTCGTATAGCTTTTTATCCGGTGCCTTTCCCCAGTGATCCCAACTTTTGTATGTAGAGTTACTGCGCTTGCCTGGCGCAGCGGCCCTCATTGGTCACTGTTGCTGCGCAACTTAAACCGCGTATAATTAATAATTATTAAAATTGTAATAAATTATTATTATAAATTGCACATGAATTTAATAATATTTACTTGTAATTCATACAAGTATAAAAGTTATGATTGACCACGAATAACTAATTTTAGATTGTTAGTTTAAAATACTTCAAATTTAAAATTGTTTGATTTTTAATGTATACTATTACCTTGATGTTAAAATTGTTTATTGTTCTATTATGACCGACTATGCTGTGGAATTTTTAGGTTTTCTAATTTGATATTATTTAATTTTACGTATCTTTTTTTAAACTTGATGCAGTTTTTCAATGCATAACTTTTAAATGGTATAATCTGATATCAGCGACCGTGCGTACATTACATAGTTGAATTTCCATCCGAAAAAGATGAATTCTCAACAAAAAATGTAATAGTTGATATTTTAGCCAAGAAAAGATTTTAATTTTCAATCAAAAACAGTTGAATTGAACCCTCAACCAAAACAGGTAAATTTTCGTTGCATTTTTAACCAAAAATATTAGATTTCTACAAAACGGTTGAATTTGCAACCAGATAGTTGAATTTTCAACCGCAAAAATTAATTCTCAACGAAATACATACATTTTTAACAAAATAGTTGAATTTTTAACAAAATACATAATTTCTTAACCAAATCGTTACATTTTCCACCAAGAAGATTAATTTTTTACTAAAAAAGACGACTTTTCAACAAATTACATACATTTTTAACTAAATAGTTTAAACCATGGATATGAGGTTAGTCCAAATTTTCTTTAATTAATATTTCTTTTTTATATTTTTCCTTTTCTAAAAGTTTTCAACTAAATACTCGAATTTTCAAACTAAAAAAGTTTAATTTTTAACTAAAAATGGAGTACATAGTAGTTGATTTTTCAACAAAAAAAGTTAATTTTCAGTAAAAAAAAAAAAAATTTAATCCCAAAAATCACGTATTTTCAACGAAAATTATTAATCTTCATCATAGAAAATGAAATTTTAAGAAAGTAGTTCCACTTTCAATCTAGGAGTTGAATTTTCAACCTAAAAAGATGAATTTTCAACGATAAATGTAATTGTTGATATTTGAAAACAAAATTAACTTAAAATAAAAGAACAGTTGGATTGAACCAACAAAAACGAATTTTCAACAAAATACTTGAATCCTCAACTAAAATAGATTAATTTTCAACCAAACAACAACAAAAAATTGATTTTCTAACAAAAAGATGAATTTAAAAAAAAAATACATACATTTTTAATCAAATAGTTACATTTTCTACTAAATTGTTGAATTTTCGAACTGCAAATACGAATTTCCTACAAAACCGTTTAATTTCCAATAAAAAAATTTAATTTTCCACCGAAACAGATTATTGTTTAACCAGACAGTTACATTTTTAACTAAAAAAGGTGAAATTTCTACGGAAAGAGATCAATTTTCAAACCCAAAAGAGGAATACTTAACAAAATATTTAGTTAAATTTTCAACAACAAAACGATTTTATTGAGAAGCCCACCTTTTTTATTCTTCTACATATTTTTAAAAAGTTTCTACTAATAGAAGAAAGGCATCTTACTAGCATCATGTAGGCTAAACCATTTTTGAGGCCGGAAGAATTTTTTCTCCTAAAAATGTAATTTTTTAATTTTTCTCGTAAACTATGAAAAATATCGCAAAAGAAGAACAGAAATTTTTCATAGGAGTTTTTTAGACTTGCAAACTTTTATCTTAACAGTTTTTTCTTATCTGTCATTGTCACCAAGAAAAAGTAGAAAATTCGATTGCAAGAAAACAGAATTCTCCTGGCTACAAAAGTTATTTATCAAGCATCAAACTTACAAGATATATTCATTATCAAAGTACAAGTTCAAACAAAAAAATTGGTAAAAAAATTAAAGGTGTTCTTTTTTGAGAAAATCGATGTTTAATTTTTCAGGAAAACCGCTGCCATTTTGTTAAGTTTAAACCTTTTTTCAATTTTCCAGTGCGTTTTGAGTTATAGGGGCTTAAAAAAATTCGGGGTTTTTGAAAAACAACGCACAAAATTAAAATACGCATAACTTTTTAGATTTTTTTTTTTTTGCGATTTCAAATGTAGAACCCTGCATGATTTGAAATGGATTCGGTCAGGAGTAAATAAATAAGAATTTTGAGAATTTATAGACTGAAGAATAACATTTTAAATAAACATTGAAGTTCTAACTACACATACGTTTAATACTTTTAAAAATTTATAACACTATTTTTTCAAATTTGTGACACTATTTAAACTATTTTTGACCTCTGAAGAGAGTCCGAGGTCTGAATTTAATACAATCAATTATGAATTCTCTGAATTATTTGTAGCCTTTTCTTCACGAGTAATTTTTTTCGACTGAATTTTCTGACCTTTTTGAGTCTTCATTATGATACGATGAAGAAACAAATCATTAAAATTGAAAGCACAAGGCCGTCGACTCAAAGCGACCTTATAAAACTTATACTTATTAAATGCAAGTCACACTCGAGATTTACAGTTAAGTATGCCTGCTAGAGAACTGATTTGCAATTTAAAGATGTATCTTACTCGAAGAAGTAATGTTGACCTGGCAGAGACGTTACCTAATTAAGGCAGAACGATTTTCTTTTAAAAATTACTCACATTCAATTAGTATCAATCAAAGGATATTTACTTAAAAATTAGTCTCTTTGATTTTAAAATTGCTGCTTTTCATTCACTCCTCAGAGCTTTGAATATTCTCTAATCATAAAATAGAAAGGTTCTACGCTCTGTATTTGTAGTTTGTATGTGTGGGAATTAGAAAATATTTAATGGAAGCTTTAGGAATCCCACCAAAACAGCTGCCATGCAAAATATCTGCCAAGTACAACTACAGGCCTTTTTGAAATCAAAGTTGGCCAAGTAATTTAGAAGAAATATTCATAATAAAATATACTTATTAATAACCTTTTTTATAAAGTACCCTATGTGTAGCAATTTTTTAAATATAATTTGAAAAGCCATTTTTGACATTATAAAACTTGGCAGGATTGAATGTATAAGCAAAAGGATTTTTAAAAATGTTGGATATGGGAGGTTGATTTTTAAAATTTCTATAGGGTACTTTATAAAAAAAAGTTTTTCAATATATTTTATTATGAATATTTTTTCCCCAATTACTTAGCCAACTTTGATTTCAAGAATTCATGTAATTGTATTTGGCAGACTTTTTAAATCGGAAGTATTTTTGGTGGGGTTTTATGTTTTGATATTTTTTTTCTAAACAAGATAGGTACGCTCAATTAATTCAATTTTCGTTAAATTAATCATTTACTAAATTAAGCAAAATGAATTGCTTGAATAATTGTTGTTAAAAGTAAATTAAATTGATTTAATCTTCAATTCAATTCAATGGTACCATTATTCAATTACAATTTGGATTGGATCCTTCAACTTCAACTGAAAATGGAAAGGGTGGCTAGGTTCACCGAACTTATCCTGATGCTTATTAAATTAATTTTAAATAAATATTAATCAGAATTTTTTCAATTGTGCTTACCTCTATAGCCTAATCTAGCTAACTGTTTGGCACCAAATGTTAATAAGAAGTCTGTGGCAACATATTCTCGATATACATTGCAAGAATTTTCGATATCTTGAATATTTTTAGAGATTTTACCTCTTATGCAATTTATGAATTATCAGTTTTTACACAATAGGTTGGATATATTAGGTTGCAAAGGTGAGCACAGGTTAAAAAATGGTTGTTTTTATGGGGGTTACAGTTTAATTTTCAAAATTCTTACGGCATTAATGTAAAATCACGCTTAAACAGAGTGGCCACTAGACCAGTTACTTAAAACACCGCAAATTTTATCTCACATGATATAATGTGATTTAAAATAAGTTCGATTTCAAATTTTTTTCTAATGTTAAGTTCAATTGTTTACTTAATTTAATTTTTATTGTTTACGTAATTCTGTAATCTTTTACTTGCAAATTTTCCGTTTTAGGTCTTCTTCATTTTTAAACGTACATTTTCAATTTAAAGAATTTTATAATAATAAAAAATTTAAATCGCTTGAATTTGAAAATTGTTGATGAAAGACGTTTAAAGTTGATCAACTGACAATGTAAATTAATTATTGATTTTTAAAATTGAACTGTAATTAGGGTGATAAAAATGGAATAATTTGTTTCAATATTTAGCAATATTTGATTGTTTGCTTAAAATAAGCAATTATTAATCAAACATTAAAAACTTGACAATTTTAAACTGAATTATTTCAAACAGAAAACCTTCAATCTTAAAGTTTCAGAGCACTAAATTAAAACATTGAACGTTACAATTTTAATTATTTTATTTTTAAAAAATTGTATTTTGTAAGGGAAACTGTTGAATTTTTATGTATGAATAACAACTGAATAATTATTAATTTGATGACTTAAAATAAAAATAAAAGAAATTAACCTAAATGGATTTATGCACAAACAAATTTTTGAACTTCACAATTCTAATTTTAAAAGAAAGGGAAGAAATGTTGGTATTTAATAGTTTTCAGAATGGGAAGAAGAACTTTCTTGTTTTTTACATTTTTATTGAATTGAAGGCCGACAAAGTCTTTATTTTTATCAATTTTATTGAGTTGCAAGGAGGGAAATTGCGATTAAAATTTTTTTCTGAATAGGAAGGAAATTTGTTTGTTTTTGAGATTTTTAGCGACTTGGAAGCGAGGAAATTTTGATTTTAATTTTTGCTGAATTGGAAGAGGAACATTTTTTTATTTTTAAGATTTGTATCGAGTTGGGCGGGAGGAAATTTTGGTCATTAATTGTTTTTCTGAATTGTAAGAGGCTAATTTTTTCTTTTTGACATTTGTATTAAGTGGTGGATGGGGGAAAATTTGGCATTTCTAACATTCAGATGAAAAGTGGTAACTTTTTATTTTCAATTTTGTACTGAATTGGAAAAGGGACATTTTTTATTTTTAACATTTTTATTAGGGTGAATTAGGGTGAAAGTTTTGATTACTTCAAATGGAAATGATTTCAGTTTTAAGAATTCGAATTTTTTATTTCAACGATCATGATAAGTGTTTGCAAATCGCGAAATTGCCGGGAAGTTTTTTCCTCGATTAAAACGGCCACCTTGATTACGCCGAAAATCCGAAAAAGGTCAAAAATACATGCTTATTCCAAATAAGGATTCTTGATAGCTTTTTTTGTACTTGACCACGATTTGCTACTGCGAATCTTGATTATTTAATTGCAACTTTTTCTTCATTCTCCAACTTCAACAAGCAAATTCCTCTAATTTATTTTTTGATTTATTTTTTCAGATGGTACTTCAGAAAAATTAAGAGAATCGAAGCAGAGAAGAAGCTCCTGTTGCCTGAAAATGCACATGGAGCTTTCCTTATTCGAGATTCAGAAAGTCGACACAATGATTACTCCCTTTCAGGTAAATAAAAGTTTTGGTCCAATTTCCAATTTTTACTTGAGTATCTCCCTGGTAGAAAAAATTTGTACAAGAAAGTACAATATTTCTACAATTGTAATTGTTTG
The DNA here is from genome assembly GCA_011634705.1 of Andricus grossulariae. Lineage (NCBI taxonomy): Eukaryota > Metazoa > Arthropoda > Insecta > Hymenoptera > Cynipidae > Andricus > Andricus grossulariae. The sequence goes on along the minus strand of JAABKJ010006075.1, from coordinate 525 downwards.
TTAAAACATTTACTTTTTTGTAAAAAAAATGTACAAAAATTAACAAAAAAATACAATCAAATATAAATAGCTACATTTTTCTTATATGTACTTGTAGAAAAGTAAAAAGATTAACAGAAAAGTATACATTTCTATAATTCAACAATTTGTATAACTTTTGATTAATATCTTTTTTTACTTTGTTGTAAAAATCTACAAGGTATTACAGAAAACCACATATTTTTGTTTACATTTAAATTTTACCTACTCTGATGGAAAAGTTTTTACAAAAAAGAACAAAAAACTAAAACCATTTTTACAGGAATCTACAAATAAATACACCATTTTTACATGAATATACAAATAAATTCAATACATTTTTTGTTGTTATAGTTTTAATTTCCTACAAGAGTTTACAAAAAAAACCAGGAAGATCATGTACAGATCAGATATTCAACTTAAGACAGACCACAGAAAAAAGCTTGAGAGTAGGAAAGAAAGTTTTCTGTGCATTTGTTGACCTAGAAAAAGCATTTGACAAGGTAA
>JAABKJ010006074.1:0-22334 GCA_011634705.1 Andricus grossulariae | reverse complement strand
TCGTGTAAAGTTTAACCGGCAAGGTTATTTTTTGTTGCAGCGAATCTTTCACCTGGAATCGATGTAAACTTTATCTTGCGTTTTTTCTGTGATATTAGGAACATAGGAAGCAGTAAGGAAAATAAACTACAATTTAAAAATTGGAAATGAAATCTCTAGAAATCGTATTGCATGTAATAATGTAATTCGCATGAGACAAGTATTGAATTTAGGCTCGTCATACTTAAAACTTTAGATTCACCGTCATGAATTGACGAAGGAGAAGTGATGGGAAGCTGTTGACTCTCCATAGTTCGCGAAGTAGAAGGCTGGAATAAGTCGAACGCAGAACTCAACAGCTTATCTTGCTTATCAAAATTTGTTCTTAGTTTTGAGTCGCGGACGGTCCTTTTCACCGCTTCGGCCTTCTCTTGAAGTGTTTTCTCGTCGTTTCCCGTCGTGTGGACATGTTCTTTTGATTTATCTAGCTGCATTTATCTTTTCAGAGCATCTTAGTAGGTTCCTTTGTAAGAACAAAAAAATTATTATTTTTAGCTAATTATACTGAATATAGTAATACCCTTTGTTCACAAAATTTTAGCTAATCTACGTTCTACTGTGAGATGGATAAAGAACGTACTAACATGTCCACGTAATTCCATTAGGTACTCTAGCCATATCCCCAAAGGTGGAGACGCGTTTCTCACCAATTTTCTAAATTCGTTGATCGTTTGTTTAGTGTATGGTGGAGGAGGATACAGAGTAAAAACTCGACCCTCATCGTCAGCTCTCAGCTAGTGACATGGAAAAAAATCAACTTGATAGTCTTCTGTAAATTATTCATCATCTTCACTGTTTGATTGTATAACGAGCACAACATGGTACTTCCTTAGTTCATCTGCACAAAACTTATTGCCCGAATTGAAATTAAATAAAATCATTTTTGAACCTTATGTTTTCGATTTTAAATTGTTCTACTTTTTTCTCGTGAAGATATTGTACCTAATATACATATACGCATGATTTTCTTGATACAGATATACTAAAATGAAACCCTATTGAAAAAAAACTAAGAAAAATCCTCGTGTTATTTTCGAATGAGGAAAAAACAGGGGTATCCGCGAGGATCTTAAAATTCCTTGAGGAATTCTACGAGGAGAAATTCTCTGATTCGGGGATTTCCTCAAGGAATTCAAATATCCTCACTGATTTCCTCGTATTTTCCTGGTCCGAAAATAATACGACTTCCGCGAGGATGTCAATTAACATAACCTAAATTGATTTTGATCAATTGAAAATAAGCTGAAACTAAAAAAATTGTTATTGCCCTTTTCCCCTCTTTCTTTTTTTCTTCATCTCGCGTTGTCACCCATGATTCTATTTAATGGCACAAAAACTTTATCACAAAATCTTGTTGCTGACTGATCATTTGGTGAAACATTGGAGGTGGGGAGGGAATTTCTTTATGCGCATGCGCATAAATCAGGTCAGGTTAGGTAGTCCCGGTGGTCGTATACCATTTTGATGCTTGAATTTTCCCGTCGCCATCTTTGAAACATTGAAATGTTTCACGAGACCCCTAAAATTTCATTAAGCTTTTTCATTGAACCAAAGATTAGTTGCAATTCGCGCTCAGTTTAAAATTCTAAAAAATATCATTTTTATTACTTAATATACATACTGGCATTTCAACGAATAGAAATGTTTATTAAACCGATATGGATGAATTTTGATAAAAAATAGTAATTAATTAGGTGCATATTCTGTAAATAAAACATAAGTGAGTACCAAAATTTATTTTTTATTGGCACAATATGAACTTAATTAATTATTATTTATATCGACATTCATTATAATTGGTCTAATAAACATTTTTATAAATTAAAATGCAATTATTTATCCGGGCTCGTTCGAGAGCACGATGCTTTCCCACTCTTAGTCCGGTTGCAAATCGAGCCCGTCGTTTTCTCAACTCATCTTCGTCCATCTCGATAGCTGAGTGAAAATCTTGCTAGAAATAGATTCAGTATGATGCGTACGACGTAACAAAAGTTAGGTTAGGTGTACAAACCTAGATACGTGCTAATGACGTCAACAGGCAACGATCCTTTACACTTTAAAATGCGCTTTGTAGTTTTCTCAATTATGTCCGTCTGCTGAAGATCACACCACACTTTTACGATAGCACTTGGCCATTTTCATTCGAGACCGTCTCAAGTAGACGGTCTCGATTCGGTCCAGCCAGACGATCTCTCTACTTAAGACTAGCCACGAAATTTTTCCACGCGGGCTCTTATAGAAATATTCCAATTTAATAAAACTTTCAACATTGCCGCTTGCAAATTAAAACATTCGAAATTTGTAAAACTTCCACAAAACTTCTTCAGATCTTAATCAACAACTTTCTCACTGGCAGTTTTCTGCTGCTTAAAATTCGCTCGGTAAACAAAGCGCTTGAAGGTTGAAATTTATTTTTTTGGCAAAGAGTCAGAAAAATATTAATAACTTTTTCGTTTATTGATATATTTACGTTTTTCTGTCTTGAATAGTTTTAGAAGACTTAAAAATGTAAGTTTTTAGTGAACGTTGACAGCCAAAGAATCTGAATGTGAAATTAAAACTTGATTCGGTTTATTCACATACTTTCAAAAGTTAAAAAAAATACATGCGTCACTATGATAAAATGATGAATATAATCAATCGTCAACGTTCTTTGGCTGAAAGAATTCATTTTCTAGACTATTAGTATGCATTGGGCATTTTGTATATTGTATTTAAAAATGACGAACCCATTTCCGATTAATTTCTCAATTTACGTGACCGAAAATTGAAAAAATGTCAAGTTTTAATACGTTTTACGTAAACTTTCAAGTTGGCATCGCTTATTTAATTTATTATTCTATCAGGCGATAAAGGATTATTATACAGACATACAAAGCACGATAACTTTTGAAAAAATCATTTTAATAGATTGGCCTACAGTACAATCATTGAATGTCAGAAACTGAATACCAGGTTCGTTAGCCAGCTATTTTGGATGGAAATTCAAAAAGTTGGAACATTTTGAACATTTTTAGGACCATTTTTTTCAATATTGAAAAAATTATAATTGCGGCTGTTCATAGTACTCGAAAAATCGAACAATTTATCTTTACGACTTTTTTCTGTGAAAAGAAACTTATCAGAATTAATAGTATTTTCAAAATCTAAAAAAAAACCAACGAAAATGAACATTTTGAGCCAAAAAACGCATGATACAAGAAATAGCAATCGAAAATTCTAATTTCGACCGCACAAAAAATAATGAAAAATAAAAAACTCCATTTTGCCGTCAAACTATGCAAGATACAGAATAAGCTACGAAAAAAAGCAATAAGATAAAAGTTGTTCGCCCAGAAAGGAACTAAAAATTTTTTACCCATCATTGTTAGGTTTGGTTTTGATCGTAAGAAATAAAATTAGGAATAAAAAATAAAATTGTTAAAAAAACAACACAAGAGAGTTGAACCAAAAAAGATCTACAAATTTGCTATAAACTCTTGTTATACAATTTCCCTGTAAAGAAAAAAGTTAAATTTTTGGAAAAACGACACAAGCTAGAATCACATTTTATTTAACAAAATTTTTCACCTGAATTACATCTACGCTTCGAGCCACTTTACTGTAGGATCCGTATTTTTAGTTTAAATAGCAAAAAAATGTATCGGTTATGACATGATATATTCTAACAGATGAAAAATATTAAATTTTTACATTTTTTGTTCGGATAGTTAAAAACCTATTTCATAAATTTAATTTAAACACGCTCCAATGTGGGATGAAAAAAAACGAGTTTCAAAATGACTTTTAGAAGGCATTTCTTGGCCGAGTTTGGATTTTTTTTAAAATTAAGCTTTCAGTTTTAAAGAGATTTATCTGGACTAATTTTCAAATTTTTGTTAATTTTAATATTCATGCTAATGCATTACGATCCAAACCAAAAACACGCATCCTAGCTTCAAGTGTTTCTAATAAAATTTTGTAGATACAATTAAGGCGAAAAAGTTTGTTAAATACAATGTTATTGTCACTTTTGTCGATCTTCCAAAAGGTTAATTTTTTTTTTACTAGTAATATTTTCTTACAACAAAAGTTTTTAACAAAGTAGATCTTTTTTGGTGAACAACGTTTAACTTTACATTTCTTTTTCTCATCTCTTGCGCCGTTTTTCCAAAATTTTTTTTTTTTTATTTCTAATCTTATTGTTCACGATTAAAATAAAATCTAGTCGTTCTATCTAAAAATGATTAAAAGCAAATTTGTGGATCCTTTTTGGGTGAACAACTTTTGTCTTACTTTTTTTCGTACCATATGTCGTTTTTCAAACAAAAAAAATCTTATATTTTTAATGTTATTTCTTACGATTGAAACAAAAACTACACTTTCCATCAAAGAATGATGACCGACAAATTTGTAGCTCTTTCTTGAGTTAACATTATCAACAATTTTTCTCTAATTGTTTTTTTTTTCTTAGCTTGTATTGTTTGTCCAATAATTGGAATTTTTTTATTTTTAATATCGTTTTTACGAATAAAACGAAAACAACGCGTCATATCAAAAAGTAATTAATAACGAATTTATAGATCTATTTTGGTGGCACAGTCTTCGTCCTTTCATGTTTTTTTGTATCTCGCATAGTTTGACCGCAAAAACGAATTTGTGATTTTTAATTATTTTTTTTTGCGATCAAAATTTGAATTTTCGATTTTCCAATGCTTTAACTTTTTGAATTTTCAACCCAAATGGCTTGGGTAACGAACATGACCTTCAATTTAAGACCCTAAAAGAGTATATGCTACCAAAGGCCAATCCAATCTGTCAATTCTTTTGAAAGTTATCGTGCTGACAGAATAAAAATCTACAGACCCACAGATACACACTCATAAAGACACATTCGCGAAAATCTGTTTTTGGGGTTCAGAAGGTCTCCAAACGCGGTCACATGACAAAAAAATGAGAGGGGGAAGGAGGAGTAAAAATTTCACATAAATCTAATACCTTCTATGATGAGAATGTGAAAATGTGAATATTGATTTTATATTTTAATCTAATATTGCGAAAGACAACTCTCTGATAAAGATCCATTTATTATTTCTTACAGAATCAGTGATTGAGCCACCAGAAATACATGTAGCCAACATGGATGTAATATCAAGCGACAACTGGCGACAATATTCTGTGGGTCAAATAATGAACATAAATAGATTTCTTTTCATAATCGAAACCAATCGTCGCATTACACCATTAAATGGATATGAGTTCATGATTGTCGAGAAGATTAGGAATGGATTCCCCACCTCCCCAGGTGCAAGTTCTTACAATATATCTCAGCACTTAAAGAATCAAATAATAAATTTGCTAAATAACTTAATTGTCAATGACAAATTTCATATAGAATTACAAAAACCTGGAATTAGTGCACAGAAAACTAATTTTTTAACTATAACTGTTGCCGCCCAAAATAGAGATAAAAATATTTCCAAATAAGTTGGTTTGTTCAAAATTAATTAGAAAAGTTTAAAATGCATATCTATATAGTTCAACATTATTCAAAATTGATTCAATTATTTAAAAAATGCTTTAAAAAAGGCGATTCTGCATATTTCGGAGACGAATCCAAAGGTGTTTTTAGTTTTTGATCGGACGCTTAGCTTGTTCCTAATATGGTATGGAATGTAGGCGTCGGGCTCATGACGTTTGACAAGTTTTGGAGCGGAGGATAATTTTGTAATTATTTTTTCAAATTAAAAATAGAATTTTTTAGCTATATCGGAAAAATAAATTCTCGCTTATCTCAAATTGAAAAGTACGTTTCTGATCACCGTCCAAACTTGAAGAAAATGTATCCCTTAAGCACGAAAAAACTTCTTCATTTTCTCCAAACTTAATATTATTCTTTCATCATAACATTTTTTTATCGATTTAGAAACTCGATACGTAGAAAACGAATTCTTAATTTTAAAAATGTGGTTTAGGTTCTTTTGACATGCTGCCTTTAAAATGCCAGTACTAATCATTCGAAACTAAAACTTGATAATTTTGACAATATAAAATCTATAGCCTCAAATATTAATAAATTAAAAATTGTATTGTACAATTGAAAATTGCTTCACCAAGTGCGGTACGAATATGAAAAATCCAGAAATATTAATTAATTTAACGTTACTCCTAGGTAGTAAATAGTTCTCAATTGTAAATTTAAACAGTTATAAATTTTGAGCATAAGAGAAATAATAATTTTTTGCAATAGCAGGTGTAATTTGAAATGACGGGATCAATTTTTTATTTAGAACTGATAAGAATTCTGTTAAAAATAAAAGAATTTAAAATTCGAATCCCTCGATATAGATTACATGAAATCATTCTCATGATACATAATTTTTTGAACTAATAAAAAATGTTTGTTCAATTATTATTAAACTTACAACTTACTACAATTTCGTAGTTCTGATTGAAGAAATGTTGTCACCTTTATAATAACTAGTATACATACCTTTTACAGAAGAATATTGTATACCGCCAGTCACTTATCAGAGAAGGGATAAACTGCTCCGTAAGAGTGAAAGAATTAGTCAATATGCAGGCCCATCACAGACGAATTATAGACGATATCCACTTTTCAACGGTAATTCAAAAAATAAAATATAATCTTGAAAAAAAGAACACTGAGTTAATGATTTTTTTAATCTGTTCACTCAACTGATGACTATATTTTTTTAAAGATTTAGGTGAACGAGAACCTATTACGCCTATAAATGGTGACCTATTGATGCGTGTTGATGAAAGAACTGGCAGATATGTTCCTATTGCAAAATATGTGTATAATAGGTGGATCGTCATGAATCTTCTTGTACCCGATACTCATCCTCGTCCAGCAGGTAATGTAAACACGAAAATACAATAGAAAGAAAAGATACTATAGATATACGTGACTTAGCGTATCAATTTTTTCTGATAAGTATTACTTTGTGGCTGTAAAAAATCATTTCCTGCCGAGATTAATTAAATATAACCACTTGCTAATATTTTACTTTTCTTAAATCAATAAGATTTGATTTTTTCGGGCTATAATTAAATTTTTAGTGTGCAGTAAGAAAATTTAAAATTAGTATTTTGCACCACGAGTATATACTAATTTACTTAGTACTTTTTAATTACATGATTGTTAATGGTAAAAATAATAAACTTTTATATTTTTTCTTACAGAAGCGTTAAATGAGAGCGATCATTGAAACTTACAATGAACTATTCGCAATAATTAGTATAAATAATATAGTACGTCCTAGACATATCTGGTTTGGATCAATGCTCTTATGAGTTAACTAGTTTTCAAAGGATTTGGCTCCTCCTGAGGGTTTTTTCCACGAGTGTGGGTTTTTCCGATTGGGTTGCGCTGAAGCACAATGCTACGGAGGTGCAGGCAAATGCGGGAGCTTATGAAAATGTAGCTGTCAAATAAATGGTGTTTCTTGAATTCCTGAGTTAACCTTTTTGGCAAACCTTCGCCTCGTCTGGCTCCAAGTTTATTCGACCGCCCATCAAAAAATGTTTTATCTTGGGTTTTTCTTCAAGACGTCCCGTTTTGGCTTCAAGACGTTAAAGTCAAGCTGTGTCTCATAAGGCAGACTACATGGATATCAAATTTTATCTTACCTTCATGGTTATATTATTCAGTGGCAAGTCGAGTGAAACTTGTCACAAGGCATTCACGTTTCTTTAATGCCTTGGCTGCAGTTTCAACCATAGCAACTCAGCTGATTTTGCGCGCTCACACTCACTCACGTCAGTGTGCGTCTTGGAAATTTGGTTTGTAACATATGTGCTCGTCCGCGAAGAAAGGGACCTAATATGAAAAAAAAACGATGTTCATTTTCTTACACCAATCGATAGTTTCTGAGTTGCTCTTTCATTTTCTATATTCGGACATTTTTTAAGTTAATTTCTTTTCTTGTTATTGAGCTACAAACATAGGCATGATAAACGTACGCGGATACCAAACGAAAGGCCTACGAAAGCCAGGCCCCACTACTTATCACTACAGCTATATGCGACGTATCCGTGAGCTCCACTGGCTCGTGTCTAAAAGTGTAGTGGTAAGTGGAGGGGGTGCTTTTTTAGATGCATCCCCACTACTCAAATGCTGGCTTGCGAATCTGCTATGATCGCCCGTCCTGTAAAATTCAGCTTTGACGCATTAGGTCCATTTCTTCCCGGACGGTCACATATGGATGTTACGCTCTTGGTGGTATTTTTATCAAACGCGTGACTATGCACAGGCGAATTCAAATATCTATGTTCGCATTTTATCCGACAGGTTGAATTTAGGAATATGTGTGCGGCTTTTAGTATACAAGAGAATAATTCTGATATTGTAACTATAGGATTTTTAATTTCAGATTTATGAATTTGAGAACTTAGGAAGTGGTTGTCCCTTTTATTCTAAAAACTTGCGATTCCAAACGGCTTTCAATGCATAGGATTAACATTTATCATACTTCGTTTAAAACCTTTCCTACTCTAAACTTCATGATGCTCGTTTCTCTAAGCTCTTTTATCAGGGTTTGGGTAAATATGTCGCATCACTGCTAGGACCGTGAATCGAGTTTTTCCCAAGACTTGGTACCTCGATTTAGAACGCTGACCGATTTTCACCTGGGATTTTGGCGACAGAAATAATTTGTTTATTGATCTATTCGATTGTTAGAAACAAGTTTAATAAAGAAATAGGCAAACAGTGTTGTTTACGGTACAAACTTTTTGTGTTTTTGGTGAAACTGCTTTGCATTAATGCAGGAAATGCATTTAATTACGAAATATTTATAAAAATTAGCAAAAATCATTGTTATAATCAAATTTTTTCAATATCCTATTTTCCAGATCTCAATTTCCCTTGTATCTGAATTGCTTTGAATATTTTGAAAAATGATATGTGCACGTCGGAGAACATTTTTGATTTAAGTGAGAGTTAAAATTGAACAATTTTTATTCAGCAAAGGGTATTACTTGACAAATTTTGATCCTGAGTCTCGTAAGATGTATTTAGGTGACTTGTGCGTGAGAAGATTAGATACTCTCTTTCGGAAATAAAGTCTGCAACAGCAATATCAGCCCGCAATTGCACCCTCTAAATTCTGTAAATTGCATCTAAGACACTGCATTTAACCGCAGTCATGGACAAAAAGCTCACCAGCACGTAGTATAGCATTTTTGGATCACAAATTATTATCACGGATTGAAAATTCACTTTATCGTTTGATGATAAATATGTTTGTGTTAGGAAATGCTTATCTTTTGAAATCGAGACAATGAGTATTTTTAAGTGAGTGGATGAAATCAAAAAGTTTCCTGCTAGCAGTACAATGGATTTTTTTAATAATCCGGATTTCAGCGTTTCACCGATGAGGACAGTATCTTGAGTACAGATGACGTCAGGAAGGATATTTGCATGAAATTCTGGCATCTCAAAATCCTTACCGATGGTTGTAAAATCTGAGATCTTAAGCACGATGTTTTCTTCTATTCTCATCGCTCGCATTAATCGAGAGTTTCCATCAGAAGATATTCCACGTACTGCTATGCTATTATTTTTGAGGTTAGACACTATATACTTTCAGGGTTTTGTCACAGTTTTTTCTCGAAATTTATTATCTGTACCGAATAGGCAAAGTCAAAATCTAAGCGCATCATGCTAAAGTGGTTGTACTATTACTGTGTATAGTAAGGAGGCTATTGTATTATTTTGGAAGTGATTTTGGATAGTTTGTGCAGACGTGGCCATGAATAAAAATCATATCGACATTCCTTGATCCTCGTAGGGTAATACAAAACCGACTAATTGGTTTGTATGATGATCATCTTGGATCCAGCTGATCATTCTAGTCGCATCTTCACTTAACAGTACAAAAGGTATGAAATCTATTTTTTTCAAAAATTCTTTTGATTCAGATATGTGAACGCTACTATCATATACGGTATCAGAGTGAGTACTTATGACACGACTTATGGTACTTGGCAAAGGCAAGGGTAAATTTGCTGCTAATGTGTCGTACAATATTTTTCCTTTAATAATGAAAAGGTATGCGGACTATAGTTTCAGAGATTATTGAAACCTGAATCCACCTTTTTTGAAATCAGCTTTCTCTTGAGCGCATCTTACTAGCATTGATAAAAAAGAGGGTTTTGTCTCTCAATCTGTGTCTTCATATTGAGACAGATAGAATTTTGAGCCAAAGTCGAAATTTCATCATGAATTTCAGAAAAATCTGATGGATTCATTCGGACATTAGAAATCTGTGATTTATTTTCAAGGCAGTAAGTACTATAACTACCTTGACTTAACCTTCCCCTGCAAATAAAGTTTCTTGGAAACTGTCATCTCTACAATACAGTTCAGCGATTGCTCCATTTATCGTACTACCAGTATGAGACAAATTATGTTGAGATACGTGATCTGTTTGAGAAGATTAGGCACTTGTGCTGGTTTTCGAGATTTCTTTATCGTTTTCATTGCTTCTTTCCTTTGATTTTTTCACGAATGCCCGAAGCTAAAGATCATCAGTCACATTTCTGTTTTTATTACCATTAAGCTGCTTTAGTTTTGAAGTTTAGGAGACATTGATTTGTTCATTTCCTGAATGCCTTAATATATGTCTTTTTAAATTGGATATTACCCGGCGTTTTTGTGCTCCACCAGAAATGCACTTAGTAAACGTCATTTTCATAGTTGAAAGAGCACATGTAACTGTAGCTTCATAAGTCACATCTTTTCATACGGCGCTCTGTAAAGCTCTCATGTTGATAACCATGTTAGCAGAAAGTTTGATTCTCACAGAATCATAAAGATTTTCAGAATTTTTGCGTGAAACTTCGAAGATTAGTCATTGAATTTTTTTCTCCGATTAAACATCATTTTCAAGTACTCCATCGACTTTTCCTTGCTGCAAAGTTGCTGCTGCTTCTGATTTTGGATTGCATCTCAAGTAATCAATAGGTGTAGAATGTATGAACTGCGCTCACTCCTGTATTATCAGTCGGCCGCCGATTGAAAAAGAAAAGTTTTCTGGCCTCTTAAAAAATACACTGTAATATTTCTCCGGATAATTTTTCTTTTCATCTATCAGTACCGGCATGACGTTTTTTTCAAATTGTTCAAGCTAAATTAAAGTTTCATCGCCAATTCCCCTGAATGATAAAGGATTATCTAGATTATTGAATTGTAGAATATTCCTTTTGTAGTCTGGAAGTCTGAAACAAATACTACTACAAATTTTTCTATTATTGTAATTTATAATAATATAAAAAACATATATCATCTTCATTTAATTAATTTTTCAAGTTTCTTTATTTATTTATAATCAAATCCATTTCAAATCGGGCAGGTTATACATTTCAAGTCGTGAATACTCGTAACTAGATAACCAACATATTTCCGAGGATGGGCTTATTGCAGACAAATTTCTTTAAAAATCGAACACATATTGCATTGAAAGGGTTGGTTCGAAATCTCATTTTCTGGTTTAGTAATAAGAAAAATGTCGGAAATGTTCTTAAAAGAGCAGACGATTGATATTAGAATATGGTGTAGTAAGAGAAACAAACGGTATAGTTTCGATGAATGCTATTTATTGACTCCCTTTGCCTAGGCTGGGCTCGTAGAGACAAGTATGCGTGTCTACACGTACTAGTCGAGAGGCAGAGTCAGTCTCGGTGGACAGAACGCGTCGTTTTATGTGAGAGCGCGCTGGCCCTCCCACCATGCTGCCGGTCAGTCTCTCCCACTCCGAGTGGAAGTCGGGTAGTGGAAGTCTCGTCGCTGTATCTCCCACTCTCCGTTGATGGATCAATGAGATAGCCGCTCACCGGAGATTGGCTTGCTTTCCCCACAAGGCACGCGATTGGTTTTAACTTGTGGCGCGCGCGATATAATTAAAAATAGCCCCATTGCCTCATCTCGCTCAACCCAGCATTACAAATGTTGTTAAAATTTAAACATTATTTATTAATTTTATCGATATTCCATAGGTATAATTATTCATTACTGCCATTGATTATTATTATAATATTGCATTTACACATATATTATACATAGTTTATATGTAGCCTGATACATGTAATCAATATATTATATACAATATGAGTTAGTAATAATATAACATAATCAATTTAACATGAATATTATTTATTAATGTTAATTACCTTCTACGCATTAAATTTAAAATTGCATCTCGTCTTTGTGGCGCGCGAATCAATATAAGAATTCTTGCTTGTGATTGGTGCGCAGTGCCCCTCTCGCAGGGCGCGCGAGCCAATTGTAAAACACCAGTTATGTGCATATATATTATCTTTAGCTTTAAATAATTCTAAGCATTCCATCTAACCTTCCATATCCAGACTTGCCTCATTTAATTTAATTATAAAACTTTTCTCTGAGATACTGATAAGTGATCAATTTATCAGCATCTTACGAGAAAATTCTAAATGTCTGAATCTACTCTACTTGAAAGGAAGTCTGTGGTATGAAGGTGAGATGATAGCCTTAAGTAAATGTGACTAAGACAAAGCAAGACTCGTCGAGGTGAGAGTTGGGAATTTAGATCGGAGAACTAATACTTGTGAGAATCACTAGTAATAATTCTCAAGGTTCAGAATTCACAACTCTCCCTGTTTAAATATTGATGATGTATATCAAATTAAGCTCCTGAAATTGAGAAAATCGTTCCTAATGTAATGTCACTTGGGGGAGGGCAGTACTGTAAGGTCATAGCGCAACCCTTATGCCACTCAGCGGAGTGGATCTACTGAGGGAGTTTTCTTTCTCTTGATGTAACCCGTTGCTTTGCCACGCCTAGAGACCCATACTGTGTTGTGTTTATCACAAGTAAAAGAAATTTACTTCTGTTAATAAATGCTTATATTGTTCATAACTCATCTCTTATTATTTCCTGCCACCTGTATCATGCGAATGTTGACCGTACATAACGATTGGATGGATTAATTGACCAATTATCTACAAAGTATGAAGAAATATACATTTCGCGTGATAAAATAATTAGAAAAATCTATAAAAAAACATTATACTAGATAATTTAATTATTGTAATAAATTTTCTGTATATTGCGCACATCTGAGATTAGTGGACAGAAAACAAATTTTTCTCAACTGTACTGAATGCAATTTAATATTGAGGAGATATATAGACTGAAAAATATAGAATTGAATAATCTGTATTGTTATACACAGAAATTAAAAACAAATTGGATTGGAAAATAGCGTGATCCGGTATTTAGTTACAGATTTAGTTACAGGACACTGACAACAAAAGGCTCCCAAGACCTCAGTGGGTCTTCACTAATCCGCTTGAAATTTTACATAATGTTCATATCATTTATTTTCATGATGTTTATTTGTTATGTAATAATAATTTTATATAACTGCAATAATTATGTTCTTTGGGTGACAAATGTAAAAATGTTATACATTTTTTTTTATTGCCAACAGTTTACTAGATACTTGTTGAAAATCACAGTTTCAATCCTTGTACGGAAAAATTTATATGCCTGTAGTTCTTGAGACTGATAGGTTCCGAATTTTTGATTAGCAAATAATTTATTACAAAATTACAGGTTTCATCAGTTGTAAAATTGTAATCCTTCGAAGATGTTAACTGTTTGGTCACAGACTGGCTTCCTGACTCCTGAAAATGGCATGCCCTGTCGGTGGGATCCATAGTCTGTAGAGGTCATAGTATAATAGACAATAAAATTCACAAACGAAGACTTTCGTAATTTTGGCCCTGGCAAATATTAAAGCCATAAATTGGTAATATAATTATCTTTCGAAAAAGTTCTGTTCATTTATCAAGTCATAAACACAAGGCTTACATCATCAGAGATTCAAAAATTCAGTAATTTATAATTCAGATCCAGTTTTTTTTTTTAGTTTTTTGGTATAATATAAATGAAAGCTATTAGAATTGAAACAGGTAAGAACAAAAATGATTACTTATTAGTAGTCAAAATGGCTCAATGATGAGTTTGAAATTTGTATAAATTTCTAGACTGCCTTTAAAATTTCAAAACTTTTACTTTTAATCGTAGAAAATTGAAGAAAGAAGGAATTTTTTATAATATCAAGTGTCATTTAAAGAGACTAAAAAAAGTTTTAAAATAAAAATATACAAAGTTTATGTTCAAAATTAAAAAATTCAAATTCTAAATCCTTAAAATTCAATTATTTTGAAAACGTTCCGAACAAAATAATTTCGAATAGGACAGATCCAAATTGAACGATTCCAATCTTCCTTTCAAAGAAGACAATTTTCAAATTACACGTTTTAACCTAAAATTCAGAATCCTACATTTGATATTTTTGAAATATGAAGGTTTTAATTTGATTTTCCAAACTCTAAAAATTCTACAAAGTAACGTTTCAATTTGAATTGCTAAAATGAAACGTAACACTGAAATGCAGCGTTCAAAAATTAAAATTCAATTGTCTGAAATTTTAATTAATGAGAATCTTACTGGTGGTTTCCGTCCTTTCACCTTTCGAAAATCATTCTCACATTTCGAAACGTGCCCAGCGTGACATTGGCGCAATAGTGTGCATCTTGTTTTTTCCCCTCTAATCAAAATGCCGGATTCAATATAGCGGATGAAAATGTAAAGCCTTACTTGTTTCAAATGAAACTCGATATTCGGTGGCTTTTGTGGTAGCAGATTACGAATGGTTGTAATGGTATATGGTACCAGAATATCACTCTAATTCGTGACAAGAGAAATCTTGCGTTTGGCTGATTCGAAATGCGAAGCATAAAATTATAAACGTCAAAGGAATTTAAGAAATTATTTATTTATTTTCTGTTGATTCTGAACTGGTCCGCAAACCACAGTGTACAGAATTATTTTGGGATTTTTCACAAATTGTACTCAATATTATAGAAAATTTTCTCAAAAATAAATTCGGAGAAACTTCTAAATTCATTTGGAAATTATACTTCAAAATTAGGAAGTTTTCCCAAAAATAACTTTGGAAAATTTCCTAATTTATTTAGGAATTGTACTTTAAAATTGAGAAATTTCCTCAAAAATAAATTTGGAAATATTTCATAATTTATTCGGGAATTTTAATGTAAAATTAAGAAATTTCCTCAAAAATAGATTCGGGAAAATTAGGAAATTTTCCCTAAAATATATTCGGAAAAGATTCCTGAATTTTTGGGAAATAAACTTTAAAATTAGAACATTACCCTAAAAACAAACTTTCGAGAATTTTTCATTAAAACAGTAAGAATGTTGTATTAAATCATTTATTCGATTTCCTTGGCACTTTACATTTCATTTGCTATCTTCAATATCTCCTTGATGAGATTTCTCACCTTAGTAAACCTTTTTATTTTTCCTCCATTCGCTGTACTTAGATTCATTTCTGTGGTCAGTGGCGTATCCAAAATCATCATTCTGCAATGCATAAAATGGAATTACCTATATATTTTTTTACATTAGATATTCATTTATATATTTTTATATTCCTGTCTTTGGTAGATTGCTCTCCAGATTCGAGCAAGTTTCTCTCAGGTGATCCAAGTCCTCTCTAACCCTGACAGCCCGTTTTGGCTTACTTTTCAGTCCTTGATATTTCCTGGTGTACGCTCGAAAAAAAGCCAATATGACAGTCGCTTTTTTTCTAAATTTGCTTCCCAGATCTTCCCAACATCCTTCCAGAATAAAATTGAAGCGCGGACAAGGAAATGATTTTTATTTTTAAATGAGGCTAATGATCAACCAGGATCTCGTTTAGCGACGATTTTTCTTCAAAATCGAAATTTTCATTTAAGAAGATTCTTTGAGAAGCATATGTTTCACACAGAAAATTTTTCACTTCCGCATTATCATATTCCTGGTGTTTTAGTACTAGAATGTTCTGATCGGTGACATCCTCATCGTTCACATTTTTTGATTAGGATCGCCTTCTATAACTTCCTGTGTTCTTTGGTCGACTTTTGAACCTCATCCGGTCATAAATCCTCATTTTTAATTCATTTACTCCATCAGAAAATACATGAGCCGTAGAATCTGCTTCATCAGTCCAGGAAGAAAGTTGGAAAGCTAAAGCAAATCTATTCACTACCTCCCTTGCAGCTTTTCCTGCTGCACCCAGTCTTCTTTGACCGGCTTTTAAAATTTGTTGGACGTGATCTGCAACATTTCTTATCAAATCATGCTTATTGTCCGTAGAATTTGGTTCATTTTTCAATCCTTAAGGTACAATATTTTTCCATATCAAAGGAGTCGCCATATAAGAAACTCCATCGGAAGAACTTGGAGAGCTTAGACTGGGAGGCAAAATGTTGACGGCAGATTGATTTCCTGTATATTTAATTAATGAAATAAACATTAAAATGAAAAAATGTGTAATTATCATTACTTGCAGCTTATTATCATATTGTATATGAAATAGTTACCTCCAACTGAAGTTGAAGAAGCAATGGAAGGAGAAAATCTTTTTGGTACCAGTTCCCACTCCTCATCATCCACCAGTATCATTAGCTTCAATTGCCCTTCTTGCTGCCTTGTATTTTTTTCAGCTCGTTCTTCCAAGGTTGGAAAGTCATCAACTTCGGTACCATCTTCTTCAAGACAAATCTGTAAATGAAAGGAGTGAACGTTCAAACGTAGAAATGCAAGTTAATTTGCTGATGAGTAATAAATAGCCAAATAGTAACCTTGCAAAAAGAGTCTGATGAAAGATTCAAGCGATTGTGTTGAAAACATTCAATATTTTTAATCGGAAAGAAAAAGTTAATTCTAAAACAATTGTACATGATTATTTTCGGATAAATCATTTAAGAACAGTGGGATACTCATTGTACTTAGTTATGCTGTTCATTCAACTTTAACTTTTTTGTAATGCGTTCCTCTGAAGGACGCACTTGAGCATTCGGTGACTCTTTCACGTGGCTGAGAATTGTTCACGACTTCCTGTATATCCTCATAATAACGGTCAATTTAAAAATCAGTTTCATCGTGAAATTTGCATCAGAGGTCCGAATTGCATAATCATTTCCGGATGGTGAGCTAGAAAATGATCTTCTGGGTGTAGTGGCGTAGAGGGGAATAGCTTTTTCCTTAGACAAATGGAACCATTGATAATCGCTTTGAAATATTAAACATAAGGCTTATGAATTTAAGGAGCGCATATTATTTCTATGATTTCCATTATTTTCATTAGATATATCCAAACTTCATCAAAGGTATCAATTTTTTCACCTACCAAAAGAGTAAATAGTCGAAACAGTGTTAAAATCTGCAACGCGCCACAAACAATTTTTTTACATTTATCAGGTATAAGAGCTGGTTTATATCGTGAATCGGTAGAAGAATATCTAAAATTTTCAACTGCAGAGTTGAAAAATGAATACGTATTAAAATGTTGCGAAACAAAACGATCTAACATCAAAGGGAGATCGTATGCAATAACTCCTTCCAGCAAATCGTGACCAAGATAAGGTGGTAGTCCAGGATGGCAAACGTGGAAGCCTTTTAAATTATCAAAAGGAAAGTTAAATTTAACGTCCTGGCAATGTTTTGCTTCTGCCTTATTTTCCAAGGACTGTTTATATGACTGAACTGTTCTTCGCTTATATTCAACAGGAAAAGTATGACCGATATTTGATTCAATTTCATCACTACTGTCGCCTTACTTCTTCTTTTTCTTCTGAACTGCCTGAATCCTTCTCAGAACAACTCGCCTTCTTATCTGAGCTAAATTCGTCTTTGTGGAAACAGCCTTCAACCACGTGAGAATTGGCTTCACCATCGTCTTAGCTACGTGACTCCTCTTCTGAACTGTATTAAATTTCATTTAAACTACTTTCTGCTTCTTCTACATTACTATATTTATTTCCTGAATATTCAACTACTGCATACTTCTTTGTTGGCTTCAAAGCATTTCCTATTTTTCTGTTCGGGTAAAACTCATCTTGCGTAATCAAACGATACCTACAAAAATAGATGGATTTGCTAAAGCTTTCTACAAATCCGCCCAAGGAATGACTTCCTAAATTGTCAAAAGCTACAAAAACAACAGTCCCTTTTGAGAACTTCTTTGGAAACGCTTCAACTCCTACTTTTTCTATTATTTCTATGTCATTAACTATTCTGCCGTATATCCTCCCGTCATCGAAATGTTTTTCCCTACATAGAGCGACAAGCTGAATTGTGTTTATGCCCCAAGGGAATCAATTGTGGCTCAACGTAGGTGAAATTCTTCTTATGTAAGTTTTTTCTTCTATAATCCGACTTTTAATTTCAAATTACATTCTGTGAGAGGATCCTGAGAAAATGTATCTTTGATAACTCCTTCTACTATATCCGGAGAATTGCCTAACAATGCGAGCTGTTCATTTAGTCGCTCTTTTAAAATATCCAAACCCTGAGATTGAATGTTATTCAATTCCATAGAAAGATGTTGAAAAGTTGAAGCTGAAGCTAGAAATCGTGCTTCCAATTTTAAATAGGAGAAGAGCAAGAAGGAAAAGGGAAAAGTGAGAGAAGTAGGATGCCAAACAGGTGAAGAGGACAGAACGTGGAGGGACGAGCCGAATAAGCTTACATAAGAAAATTGGTTGAAAGAGAGGGAAGAGAGAGCGGAAAGAAAAAGGAATTTAAAAGTACTGGGAGTGTGGAAGGACGAAAATTAACTGACGAACATGGTAGGACTCAAAGAAAATAGACGGTGGGATGCAGCTCCAGTTGAGGACATTGCAGAACCAGAAGGAATTACTTAAGGTCAAAGGAAAATTGAAAGGCTTGTATCTCTGGACAGACGAGGAGCTAACTGAAAGAGAAGAGGAAATCCAGGAGTGGTTGAGAAGGGAGAAGGAAATGATGAAAAAGGCGGGAGAGGAAATAGATTTGAGATTTATGAAGGCGAGAGTAGGGGAGACGATCTGACAGTGGATCGAGCAGGAAAGAGAGATGATAGTGACCGGCACAATAACAAAGAAGACAGAAGGAGAACAAGATGGGAGGAGGATCAGCGCGGCGGAGCATGGTAGAAGAGGAGAATAAGTGAGTGAGTGAGAAAGTGGAAACAGAAAAAGCAATGATGGGGGACAGTGATAGTCAGAAGGGAAAAGTGCTGGGGCACCAAGTATGAAAAAATGGACGCGTTTAGAGACGCCAAGGAGAATGGAAGAGAGATAATGTTTTTGAATGATATTTTTGGAAAGGTCATTGCTGTTTGTGAGTATGGGTATAGTTATGTTGTAAGATAGTGTAAGATGAGTTTCTGGATAAGAAGAACTGTTAAATGAAAGATTGGCTCTTGGTGTGATGGTTGATGCTAGGTCACCACATATGTATGGTTTGTTGTTTTATAATTGTGTTCTTGGTTACAATTCTGTTCTTGGGTATCTCAAAAAAGGAAGTTCACCATTTGTTTTTAATATTCAATTTTTGTTGTCTTGAAAAAGATGTTGTATGAACACCGAAACGTTATATAATCTTCATAAATATTTTTTGTTTTAACATCAGAAAAAATAAAATAAAGAAAGACCAGAGGAAAATAAAAGCAGGAGGGGAATTCGCAGGTCACCTCTTAGTCGTTTGGTCGTTGGTTTCTGGGGATTTGAATTTCACAATTTCGAGGATTTTTGTTATTGTAATTTATTTTTCATTTTTGTCTGGAAATCATTTCTGACGAAGAAGGAATTTAATCAGATAAGTTTAAAAGTCCACAAAAACAGTCATTCATAATGCACAATAACCTCGCTAAAGATTTTTGCTTACATTAGCCAAGTGATCATCAAAGTTTTCAAGTCTCATTAATTTATCTCTTCTTAGTTCTTCTAAATTTTACTTGATTAAATTTTCCCTTGATGCGAAATTATCGCGCGGTAATCATCTTATCAACGCCCGTCCGGATTTACTTTTCACTTAACTGTAAAATAATTTCTACCATTTATTTAACGTGAACAGTTCACATAAGACCAATGAATTATTTAAATATATTTTTTTTCCAATTTTCTCGAAATTTTGCACAACACACCATGAATTACTTAGAATTTCTTCATGTCTTTTTTATTCTCTAAATTATTTTAAATTCTCTAAGTTCTATTGGATTCTTCAAAATATTTTGAATTTAATAAATCTTTCTTGTTCGAAATATCAACTATTACATTTTTCGCTTGTAATTAATATTTTCCGGTTGAAATTAGAATTTCTTTGTTAAAAATTCACTTTTTCAGTGAGGATTCATCACTTTACTCAAAAACACATATCTTTGGTTGAAAACATTAATATTTGGTTGAAAATACGTTTTTGTTGTTGAGAATTGATTTTCTTACCACAAAATGTAACTATTTCAATTTTCGTCTTAAATTTCATATTTAGATAAAAATTGAATTAGTCCGTTGGAAATTAACTTTTTTGTTGAACATTCAAATTTTTGGGTTGAAATTCTACGATTTTGTAGAAAATTCGTGTATTTTATTGTAAATTCTACTTTTTTGGTAAAAATTATTTTATTTGGAGAAAGATTCATCTTTTTGTTTGAAAAATTAACTGTTTATTTCACTCGTAATAAGTTAAATTTGACCAATTTGATTCAAAGTAAATAATTTTTACTAAGTTTACTAAATAACGGCAACTTTCTATGGAAAATATACAAAATAAATTTTTTTTTAAATCTAATACAGAACTGAAAAGAAGTCGAAAAGAAGCAAATGAAGACCTGTTATGTACAAATGTTACACCATCGCGTCGTTTTATTCAACTTTTCTATTTTCCACGTTTTCCATGTTCAAAACTTTTTAAAGTTATCATACAGATTTCTAATTAATTTTCTTTTTACCAAGCAATTATTTGTCCACTATTAAATTAGGAAATATCTGGACTACTCAAATTAGTATTTTTCTACCCATCTTTAGTAGCTCATTTTTCGCTAATCGAATGTGAAAAATTTCATTAGTAATCAGCTAAATTTCACCAATTTTGATTCAGAGAGCAAAAAACCTTAAAAACTCAAATGTACTTCTTTGAGCACAGAGTTACGTATTCTTCTTGTGCCTGATTAAGAAAGTCGATTTTTTGAAATCTTTCTAATAATCTCTGGCACAAAATAAAACTTTTTACTCTGTCAATATTTTCTCGTACGACGAGCTATTATTTAATAATATCATTATAAACAATATATTTTCCATAAGTCTTTGCTCCCCTGCAAGCCACAATTTTCTATTTATCAAAAAATGCACAGCGAAAACTAGGCACTAATTTTTATCTGGGATCCTGTTTTGGGCGTTCTGATATGATCTCACGAATAGTCTATTTTAGTACCAGTTTCTGTCCTGTTTAGTTTGCTAACTTGAGATTGATAACTGATTCGAGATAGCGGGTTCGGACCCAAACCCTTTAACTTCTTAATAGTCCGTACCCGGACTATAAATTCAAATTATTTAAGGAAATCGGAGAATTAAAGTTATTCGAGTAAATCTAAGAATTCAAGTTATTTTATTAAATCGAAGAATTCAAGCTATTCGGGGGAATCAAGTAAATCAAAGAATTCGAGTAGTTTGACGAATTCAAGTAATTCAAAGAATTCGAATGAGTCGAAGAATTCAAGTAATTTGAGTAAATCGAAGAATTAGCGTAAATCGCAGAATTCGACTAAATCGAAGAATTGAAGTAATTCGATTAAATCGAAGAATTCCAGTAATGAGAAGAATTTAAGTAATTCCAAGAATTCAAGTAATTCGAGTAAATCGAAGAATTTCAGTAATTCGACGAATTCGACTAAATAGAAGAATTGAAGTAATTCGATTAAATTGAAGAATTCAAAAAATTCAAGTAAATCGTGGAATTCGAGTAAATCGAAGATTTCAAGTAATTCGAAAGATTCTACTAATTCTACTAATTCCAAGAATTCAAGTAATTCCAAGAATTCGTGTAGTTCTCTCAACACAAGGCATTCTCTAAATTCAAGTAATTTTAAGAATTCAAAAAAGTCCAAGAATTAAAAAGTATTCAAGTAAATCGTGGAATTTTAAGTAGTTGGAGTAAACCGAATAATACAAGGAATTTCGTGAATTCAAGTAATTCGGGGGATTACAGTAATTCGATGGATTTAAGTAATTCCAAGAATTCAAGTAATTCGTCTAAATTGAAGAATTCAAGTAACTCGACTAAATCGACGAATTCAAGTTTTATTATACCATTAAGCCATTTCCCTTTTGGGGTAGGTGTGAATTGCTCGGTTGGAAAGTAGTAGTGTGTGGATGGGTATATAGGTATAGGGTAGATAGGTATATAGGTGTAAGG
>JAABKJ010006073.1:0-22334 GCA_011634705.1 Andricus grossulariae | reverse complement strand
CACCGAGCAATTCACGCCTACCCCGAAAGGGAAACGGCTTAATGATATAATAATAATAATAATAATAATAATAATATTTATATTTTTAAATTATAGTGCTCGCTCGCATTCATAACAATACCTGAAAGCACATAAATATTTGGGGCTGTGCAATGTGCATATATTTTTTGATAAACAATCAATTCTTTTGAAAAGAAAATTTATCTTTAGATCGAAAATTCATCTTTTTGGTTGGAAAATTCATCTTTTATGTGTGCCTCCCCCCCACACACACACACCCAAAAGACTACGCAATTTATCAAATATATCAAAGTTATTTATGAAGGACAATTTTTGTATGCTGTCTTACACGGGGTACATTTTTTGTTAGGAATTCATATTTTTAGGTTGAAAATTCGACTCTTTGGTTGGATGTTGAACTACTTGTTTAAAAATTTGTTTTTTCTTTTTGGTCAAAGATTCATAATTTGAGTTGAAAATTTTACTGTTTGGTTGAAAATCAATTTTTACATGAAAACTTATATTTTTGGGCCAAAAATAGAATTGGTTTGTAGAAAATTCGTCTTTTTAGCTTGAAAGTTCAACAATTTGGTCGATAATTCAACTACTAAGCGGAAAATTCAATTTTTTTTTTTTTTGAAACTCAACTACATATCAAGCTGATAAAAAATTCAACTATTTGCTCAATAATTCAACTGTTTTGTGGAAAATTTTTGTATGCTGTCTTACATGCGGTACATTTTTTGTTAGAAATTCATATTTTTAGTTTGATAATTCAACTCTTTGGTTAAATGTTGAACTACTTTTTTAAAAATTTGTTTTTTTCTTTTTGGTCAAAGATTCATAATTTTAGTTGAAAATTCAACTGTTTGGTTGAAAATCAATTTTTTCTTGAAAATTTACTTTTTTTTTTGTCAAAAATTCAATTGTTTCGTAGAAAGTTCGTCCTTTTAGCTTGGAAGTTCAACAATTTGGTCGATAATTCAACTATTTGGCGGAAAATTCAATTTTTTTGGAAACTCAACTACATATCAAGTTGACAGAAAATTCAACTGTTTTTCTAAAAAATTCAACTGTTTTGTAGAAAATTTGCTTTTCTAAATTGAAAATTGTATTTGTACAATGAAAATATAACTATTTCATTTCTTGTGAATAAGTGATCTTTTTTAGACTAAAAATTGAATTTGGCTGAACATTCATATTTTTTAACAGAAAATTAATGTTCTCGGTTGAAAATTCAACTATTTGGTTAAAAATGTATGCATTTTATTAAAAATATGTCTTTGTTGGTTAAATTCAATTGCTTTTAAAATTTAAAATTTAAATATTCCATTATCGATTAAAAATTGATCGTTTTTAATTGAAAATTCAATAATTAATTTGAAAATTTATGTATTTTGTTGTAAATTCGTATTTTTGGGTAGAAAATAAATCTTCTTAGTGGAAACTATAACCTCTTCGTTGAATTTTGAGCTACTTTGTTGAAAACTCATTTTATTAGTTGAAGATCGTTACTTGAAAATTTAATTGCTTTGTTATAAATTCATATTGTTGGCTTAAAAATGCAACTGTTTTGATAAAAATTCATGTTTTTGGTTTAAAAAATTTTTTCATTTTCACAGAAAATCAAACTATTTGGCTGAAAATTAACTTTTTGAGAAAAAAATTCCTATTTTCGGAAGAAAAGGTCATTTCTTTTGGTAGAAATATTATCTTTTTGGTGAGAATTGCAAAAAAATAAATGTTTTGGTTATGGATTCAACTATTTGGTTGAAAATTCAACTGTTTGGTAAAAAATGTATGCATTTGATTAAAAATACGTCTTTTTGGGTTAAATTCAATTGTTTTTTAAATTAAAAATTGAACTATTCCATTACTGATTGAGAATTTAACGTTTTTAGTTAGAAATTCAATAATTAATTTGAAAATGTATGTATTTGCTTGTAAATTCGTATTTTTTGGTAGAAAATGAATCTTCTTGATGGAAACTCTAACTGCTTGGTTGAATGTTGAGCTACTTTGTAAAAAATTCATTTTATTTGTTAACGATCTATTCTCGTTACTTGAAAATTCAATTGCTTTCTTAAAAATGCATCTCTTTGGCTTAAAACTTCAACTATTCTGTTAAAAATTCATGTTTTTGGTTTGAAAATTCTTTCATTTTGGCAGAAAATCAAACTATTTGGCTGAAAATAAAATTCTTGATAAAAAATTCATATTTGCGGAAGAAAAGGTCATCTCTTTTGGTAGAAATGTAATCCTTTTGGTTAGAATTGCAAAATATAAATCCGTTTTGGTTATGGATTCAACTATTTGATTGAAAATTCATCTTTGTCGATCGAGAAATCAACTGTGTGGTTGCAAATTAAACTATTTTGTTGAAAATTTAATAATTTTGTTTGAAAATTCAACTATTCTGTTAAAAAGACATATTTTTTGTTCGCAAAATTTAACTGCTTTGCTGAAAATTCGACTTTTTA
This sequence comes from Andricus grossulariae, assembly GCA_011634705.1. NCBI lineage: Eukaryota > Metazoa > Arthropoda > Insecta > Hymenoptera > Cynipidae > Andricus > Andricus grossulariae. The sequence goes on along the minus strand of JAABKJ010006073.1, from coordinate 19,854 downwards.
GATGGAAAATTGATCTTTTTTGGATTTAAAATTTAATTTTTTTGTAGAAAAGTTCTCTTTGTGGGAAATTCAACTATTTTCTCAAAAAATTGATTGAAGATTCGTCTTTGCAGTGTTGAAAATTAAACTATATGGGTCAAAATTCGTTTCATTTGCTTAAAGTTCAACTATTTGGTTGAAAAACATCTTTCTTGGTGGTAATTTCATCTTTCTTCATTGAAAGTTAATTCCTTTGTTTGAAGAGCCTACTATCATATTTTGGGTGCGGCGTTCACCTCTTTTGGTTAAAAATTCTAATATTTTGTTAAAAATTTCATTATTTTGTTGAAAATTTAACGATTTTCTCAGAAAGTTTTTTTTTACGAAGTCAACTGTTTTTTAAGATCAGTCTTTTTGGATGACAAATCCATTCTTTTGAAAGGAAAATTCATCTTTTGATAGAAAATTCTTCTTTTTGGTTGGAAAATTGATCTATTATGATCGAAAATTAATTATTTTTAATTAACAAGTCCTTTTTATTCGAAACTTCGATCATTTGGTTGAAGATTTATCTTCAATTAATTCTTTCAAATTAATTAATTCTTAATTTTAATGTGATAAACTTTTAATTCACTTTTTTGTTGAAAATTCATCTTTTCGGGTTTAAAAGTTTTCTAAAACATTCATTTTTTAGCTAGAAAACTCAACTCTTCTGTTGAAAATGCAACATATTTCGACCTGATATCCTAGGAATGTGGTATGTACCTAAATGTTATTTAAAACAAATTTATGCCCCTATTATTCCTCAATTCTCTTGAGAAACCATCCAGTGTAAACATTTTCCCAAACTAAAATGTTCAAACTCTTCGGAAGACTCTAAATCCGCTTCTTGTCCAATATTCGGCACAGGACCTTGGGATGAAAAGGACTGAAATTTTGATCTCTTTGAAGATAACTCCCTGAAGACACTCGATTTCATGAAATTTGCTCTGACCGCAGACATAAATTCCGTTGTCCGTCTGTGTCGTTCTACAATGTGTGCTTGGAGGCAGTGCGACGGGAACGATATAGGGGCGATATCGCGGAATCCGTATAATAATGCGCATGATGAAGGATCTTTCAGAGAATTCTTGGCAGCGACTTCTCTTCTCGCGAGGTTCCAGAGGATGGAGCGGAAGAGGTCCAAGAGAACTGCCACTCGAAGAAGCAACGATACCCAACTTATAGTTGACTCCAGTCAGGGTGGTGTGGGTTCTTGGCCCTTGTATACGAGAATCTCTAAGGCCGATATTTCCATCTCTCTCACTCTCTTTATTTCTCTCTTTCTTTATCTCCTCGCTAGTATGTATACTATATCCGTCCTGAGCTGAATCAGACTCCGCCGACCAAAGCAAATATTTGGAGCCTCGCCACTAAAAACTCGAGCGAGCCAACGGACGAGTTGATTTGTTTCCCTACATCACGACTTTCAGTGTCTTCTTTTTCTTTTTTTGACCCGATCCTCTGCTTCAGCCTTCCTTTTACCGTTCTCCTCACCAGCTCCTCACGCGATACGACTACGTCCTTCGTTGTTCGTCCGTTCCTCCACCTAGTGGACCCTAGCAACCTGCTGAGCAAGCAACTTCTTCTTCCGCTCTGGACCGATCGTACATTTTATGAAATGCAAATTTTTATTCTCTCTGTCTCTCCCCGATAACGGATGCCCCGCACTTATGCATCTGAGGCTGCCTCTTTATCAGGGTGATCGGTCTTCGAGTGAAGCCTTTTAATCCGATTAATTGTGCTCTTCATTCCTGATGAATTGGGGATGAGATAGTTGGCTGGATCACGTGCCAGACGCCTAGGATAGTTTCACATTTTTTCGGTTTCTAGTTCTTGATGAGTAATTAATATCTGCATTTGCTATAGAACATAGATCGATGCAAAGGAAATTATAGTTTAGCGATCCTCCTCATCGTAAACCCTAGCAACTTCTTCTTCCACTCTGGACTGATCGTACATTTGATGGGATGCAAATTTTTATTCCCTCTGTGTCTCCCCGATAACGGATGCCCTACACTTCTGCATCTGAGGCTGCTTCTTTATCAGGGTGATCAGCCTTCGAGTAAAGCCTTTTAATTCGATTGTCTTCTTCATTCCTGATTGGCTGGGTCACGTGTCAGACATCTAAAACGGTTTCACATTTTTTCGATTTCTGGTTCTTAATGAGTGATTATGATCTTCATTTGCTATAGCGCATAGAAATGATAGTTCACCGCATCTCCTCATCATGGACCCTAGCAACCTGCTCAGCAAGCAACTTCTTCTTCCACTCCGGACAGATCATACATTTAATGAAATGCAAATTTCTGTTCGCTCTGTTTCTCCCCGATCACGGATGCCCCGCACTTCTATTTCTGAGACTGCCTCTTTATCAGGGTGACCGGTATTCGAGTAAAGCCTTTTAATCCGATTGTGCTCTTTATTCCTGATGAATTAGGAATGAACTAGTTGGCTGGGTCACGTTCCAGACGCCTAAAATGGTTTAACATTTTTTCGATTTCTAGTTCTTGATGAGTGATTAAGATCTACATTTGCTATAGTTTAGAGATCGATGCACTGCACACAAAGGTTTATGTACATCTTTCATCGTCAGAAGATCACAGAAAAAAACTAGGTGTAAGAAACGTAAAGGAGTAAACTCGCCGTGGCGAATCAAAGATTATCCGCTGGACTCCGCTAGATGTCAGCACGTTACTTACTTACGGAGTAACGTGCTGCTATGTTTTCTCACCCATTACATGTAACGTTCATTACACCCAGTTTTTTCTGCAATAGCATCATACAAAGTCACCATAAAAAATGGATTCCACCTGTATTTTACTCCTCTGAAAAGTTAATTCTTAGGGGCACTGGTGACCATTCGTTATCTGAACTATTTCCGTCTTTTCGGTATAGCCATTCTTCAGCTGATGCATTTACAGACAAACGTCTGGTATCCGAACAGCTCGTACCCGAAGCGCCCGTGCGCCTGTCAAGGTGCCAGGCGTCGATAAATAACCAACTGTACTTAGTGCAAGTATATATTCGAAATTGCCAGCTTGGTGGCAGAAGACACGGACCATGCTGTCAGGTGCCGTTAGAGCCAACACATGTATTATTCGAAGGACGCCTTTAACCAGGCAAATCTCTATTGACGAAGCTTTATTCCGAGGTCGTTTCGCACATATTTCGTTCCAAATGGAATAGCTGGATCCAACACGCGGGTCACCTCGCGAAACTCTAGAGAATTGATTTTATTATAGGCGCCTTGTATATGTGATATAGAAGGTAGTGTGCGTTTTCTTCACATAAAGAGGGTCATATGAGGGAGATGAAAACGAAGAGCGGAACATCTTTCAGATGCCAAGCCTTCTTATTGTCCTCGTTTTCCATACTGTTACTGACTTTTCGCTCTCTTCACTCGACGCCATCCTTCTTCTGAATCACTACTTTAGGAAATAAACGCGCATTAGGCGTGTCGGGTGAACCCCCTTTCGCGAAAGAACAGTGGCACCGGTGTCACGATTGGAAATAAATCTTTTCAAGTAACAAATAGCGAACCCTGTTCCTTTTTTGATGTCTTACTTTTTTCGGGGGATAGATTGCGACAGGATGGGGTTCACTTGGAGAGCTCGATTAGGTGGGTCGTTCATTGATATTGGTTTTGTGATTTCAATTGCATATCTTTCTATAGACAAAACTTTTGTCTGCAGCAAGACATACAATTGCAATTATTTACTATTAGTGAAGAGGCTTGGTTTAATTAAACGTTCCTCAATTTGAAAATGTCTAATACCATGTTCTAAGTCTACTACATTGAGAATTATAAACACATTTATGATTTTTGATGTAGTTGTCAACTGTCTGCAGCCTTTTCATCCAATTTTATTCTCAAAACTTCAAATTGAAAGCAATCAATCTTTTTTCAAATTAAAAGCTTAACAATTAATTTAGATGACAACTTTGATCTACCCTTTCAGTTTCAAAGGCTTATGGTCAATATTTCTCTATGTGGGATTTCCCCATGGACCTAAACCCTATTCATTACAGGTCACTTTAGTTTAGACGCCTATAACTATATTGTCCTATTCGGTGAGTGCTCCTCCTCTACCAATTGAATACTTGATATTGTTTGCGGACACTATCAGCTTAAATATGCGTAATAATTGAGAAATTCTGTCACCCTCCTAATGACCCATAAATAGGACTTATAATGAGCGACCCTTACTTTCAAAATTTAATGACAGGATTTAATCCTGAAAGAAAAACAAATAGTGCCACAGACAAATATTTGAAAAATTTCAAGGTTGAAATGACAGGTACGAACCTAATTTAAAATTCAAAATAGTGTCAATAGCAGCATAAATTTGAAAAAATAGTAGGAAAACAGAATCATGCCATTTTTTAAATATTACATCGAGGGTTTAACTATTTTCGTTATCTGATATACAATACAGATCTCCCATAAAATCTTGTGAAATCCTTTCGTATCTTTTAAGATATAACTATTGAGATTGATATTGATATAATTATTGAGATTCTCTAAACATTCCTGGAAAATTCGTCGATCTTTTTACATCTCTTAAATCCGTAAAAGTCCCTTGAAATGTTATCATTTCTTTTGCAATCTTTTGAAATCCCTTAAACCCTTGAAGTTTCTAAAATCCGTAGAAGTCTCTTGAAATTTCATTAAATTTCATTTATTCCATAAAGTTTTCGAGAAATTCGTTGGAATCCCTTAAAATCTTTCAAATATCCCTTATATCCTGGATACCTTTTTAAAAACCCTTGAAATTTTCTAAAATCCTACGAAATTTATTGAAAACCAATACAAAAATTTGAAAACTCGTTATATCACTTCGAATTTTTTAAAATACCCTTAACACTTTAAAATCCTTTGAAAGCCCTTGCAATATATAACATCTATTAAATCATGTAAAATTTCTAGTAATCCACAAAAATGGAATAAAACCCCGTAAAACACCTTGAAGTCTATAATATCTTCCAAAGTTCCTGAAAAATAATTAAATATTTGGAATCCTCTTCGTAAAATCTACAAACTCAGATAAAGCTCTTTAAAATCCCTTGAAATCTTTGATTTTTTTTTAATTTCTTGAAATCCTTTAAGAAATCATGAAAGTGTTGAAATTCCTTAAAATTGTTGAAATCCGTTGAAATTCACCAAAATCTATTAAAAACCCTCGAGTTCTGTTGAAATCCTCTGAAATCCCTGGAAACCTCTCCAAATTTTCTAAATCCTTTAAAATGTCTAGAAATTCATATAAATTTATGAAATTTTACGAAATCATTTAAAATCCCTCAGAAATTTTTTAATCTTTTGAAGTTTTCTTAGCTGTTTGAGTCAAGGAAGAAAATTCTCGGTCATTTCTCGGTTCGCTAAAATTGTTCACGATTATTGAAATTTAAAAATTAAACCTCTTGAAGTTGACAATTTTTTTATTCATAGTAAACAAAACTGAACTAAAAATTGAAATACTAAATCTGAACTCTCTTTTGAATTATATACTTTCAAATTTGAAGCTTAAAACACTTTTAATTCAGAACTTTTTTATTCTAACGCTAAAAAATGTGCACGTTTAAAATGGAAGCTTTTAACTTTCAACCCTTTTCAATTAATTTTTTTTATCAAGTACCACTAAACTTTAAATTTTTAAATACTAAATTAAGAAACATTTAATGATTCGATTAAACTGAACACTTTTAAAATTAGAAGTTGAATTATTTTTATTTTTATTCGTTTCAAGATAATAATTTCAAGTTAATAATTGTTAAGAAATTAAATAATAATCAAGATTCAGCACTTTCACTTAACAAAATTAAAAGTTTTTAAATTACAACAATTCAAATTTTAACGTTCAATGTTTAAATTTAACACTCTAACGTTTTAACGATTCAAGGCTTTCTAATTCATACAATTTATTTTCTAATTGTTTAGTTTTGAATGTTTGTTCCATAATTCTGCATTTTAAATAAACAGTCAAATGCTGCTAAATATGAAAAAAAAATATTTTCTTATTCCTTAAAATCCTTTGAAGTCTTTGACATTCTTTCATATCTTTGATATACTTTTAGACTTCCTTGAAATTCTTAAACTATTTTGAGATCCCATACAACTTAAAATCTCTTCAAATACATTGAAATCCCATAAATTGTCTTGAAATTTGTAATATCTCTTAAAATGTATTCAAAATTTTGAAATATTTTGAAATCTTCAAAACTATGAAAACTTTTTTAAAATTTTGATTTTTGAGATTGCGGAAATCTTTCAAAATTTTAAATATTTTTAATTTCTTGAAAATTTCACCAAATGCTGAATAACTTTTAAACTGAGATGAATTATTGCTAAAATTGTTTTTAAATCTTCCGGATTCTTTTTTTATAATTTAGGAAATTTTTGTAATGTTTTAAAACCTTTTTAAATATTAAGTTATTCACCTTATGTTAATTTTTCAAAATTAAGAATCACTTTAAATATTCCCAGGAATATTAATTCAATTTTTTCACTTTTTATGATTTAATTTTTTTTTAATCTTTTAAATATCTTTTAAAACGATTGATATTTTCCCGAAAATTTTGCAATATTTTAAAATATTTTTAATCGATCTCTTCAAACTAATTTTTCAAAATAAAGAATCACTTTAAATATTCCCAGGAATCTTAGAAATTTTTTTACCTTAAAACCTTTCAAAATCATTAAAAAACTTAAAATTTTTATTTCATATCTTCAAAAATCTACATTTTGTTTCAAGTTTCTACAAATCTTTTCAAATTTTAAATTATTTTTGAAATTTTTCGAAAAATTCTAAATATCTTTTGAAATTATTGTAATTTTCCCTCAAATTCTTAAAAAAAACTCTGCAAATTTAAAAAAAGTTGCCTTAAAATCTCTCAGATTCTTTTTTACAATTTAAAAAATCTTTTGGAATATTTAAAAATCTTTTTGAATATTCTTTTAACGAAAATGTTTAAAATAAAATATTATTAAAAATTTTCCCAGAAATCTGAAGGAAGACGATTTATTCTCTTAAAACCTTGCAAAATATTTAAAAAGCTTCTAAGTTTTTGGTTCAAAATCTTCAAAAATTTAAATTTTTTTTAAAATTTCCTGAAATCTTTCTAAGTTTAAAATTATTTTTGTATCGTTTAAAAACTTATAAATAGATCATAAGCCATTCGAATCTTTTCAAAAAATTTATAATCTTGCAAAATTGAAAAATTGACCTCCAAAAACTTCTACATTCTTTTCCTAAATTTTAGGAAATCATTTGAAATGTTTTAAAATGTTTAAAAATATTTTCTTATAAGTCATTTTTCAAAATAAAAAATCAATTCAAACTTTCCCGGGAAACTTAAGAAAAAATTTATTATCGTAAAATCTTATAAAATCCTTGAAAAGATTTGAAATTTTACTTCCAAATGTTCAAAAATCTACATTTTGTTACAAAAATTTTGAACTCTTTTCAAATTTTAAATTATTTTATTATTATTTTTATTAAATTATAGTGTAGCAGAAAAATGTTAAGAACGTAATTGTTTCAATTTAAACAAATTAAAATTACTCATTTGGAAATTGCGATTTACAAATTTTCAGAAAATTAAAAAGAAAAAACTGAAAACAGCTACTTGAAATAAAGTAAAAAAAATAAAGAATTTCGTTCTACATATTTTACAAAAATCGTGAATGTTATTTTTGTTTCTTAATCTGCATAATATGCCTAATTTTTACCATATTTTTCAGATTTTTTATTTGAGTATATATAGGACAAATTAAAATTTTTATGAAGACCTGAAAATGATTTTTAAAAATCTAGAAGCTCTGACAATTGTAAATAATTTTTTTCAGCATAGAAAAACTTCCTTGCGTTCAAAATGTACTTGAAAAAAAAAAAAAAAAATTGAGAAGATCAGATCGTTAAAAATTACGAGTTGCTGAATTTTTTAAATTATCTCGTTACTTTCAACGATCGGATCTTCTCAATTTTTTGGTAGTGCATTTTAAACACAAGAAAGTTTTTCTATGCTGAACAAAAAAATATTTATAATTTTCAGAGTTTCTAGATTTTTCTTACCATTTTCAGGCCTTCATAAAAAATTTAATTTCTCCTATATAAAAACAAATAAAAAATCTTTAAAATTTTGTAAAAATTGGGCATATTATACAGATTAAGAAACAAGAAAATTCACGATTTTTCCAAAACTCTACGAATAAAATTTTTTTAAAATTCTATTTCGACTCCGCCCAACCGCAAGATAGTAATCGATTCATTTCAAATCTTATACAAGTTGTAAAGGATCCAAAAAGAAACTTTTCAGTGCTAGGGCGTTTTCAATTTATAAAATGTTTTTTCGATCCACTTTAATCTACATATCAAGACCTTTAATTTGAACCATCCCCGAAAGAAATCGGATAATTTTTAGGGTATGATAAACAGCCATAAGTACTGAAAAATAAAGTTTTAGGAGAAAAAGGACTAATTTTAATTTTTGTTATATTTTTTGACAACTGAGGTCTCTCGAGTCTCCCAGTTGAGACCTTCTGCTAGTTCAATAAAATTGCATAGTTTACAGAGTTTACAGCCCGGACGGGTTACCACAGGTACAAAGGTGCCAACCAGTCTGTTTTCTTCATTTGAGTTTTAACCGCCGCCCTGCATTGACTGAGTTCCTCAGTGATTCATTTTTTCAAAATGAGTTCCGAAATCGTTCAAAATTTTTCGTTTGTAGTTTATACTGATGGGAGCAACACTTGGGATATTATACCATACGATAATATCAAATTAAGTGAAATTCCTGATTTTGGTGGTGTTTTTTACGGAGAGACGTTTCGCCCCTTAAGAATCGTGAAGACCTCTGGTGAGTAGTCAATTATATAATTTTCATTTTTTTATTTTACGTCCTTAGAAAGGTTCCTTTCTATTGGATTAAACTTTTTAAACATAGCTTTTTACTTTCTTAGTACAAAAAGTCTCACTGAGATCCTGGATACGGTCCCGCTAAGCTTATTCAATATTTAATTGCTGAAATAAGATAAAAAAAAAATTTCAAAATATGTTCCGTTTCACCAGGACTTTTTTAGAACAAAAGTATTTGAAACAGCAGGACCTTTTTTATTACAAAAATAAATATAACATTTCACTTAATTAATGTTTGAAATTTTCACAAGTCCTAAAAAAATTTTTGGACCAAAATAATAGAAAAGTTCCATTTCTTTTTTTCGAAATTTGGTACTTTTGTCCTTAAAAAGTCCTGTCAAAATGTGACATATTTTGAACTTTTTTTTTGTACTTGAGTTCTATTTTAGCAGAAATTTTTTGGGGCATAAATCCAATCAGCAATTGTGAAAATTCCGAAAAAATAAAATGGAACTTTAGTAGTAATTTTGCCCCAAAAATTATTTGAGGCTTGCAAAAATAAGAAATAAAATAAGTGGGCTCTTGCGTATATAAATTTTTGTTTAATAACAGATAATTTCAATTTTTTAGGTGTAAAAATCAAGTTTTAATAAAAAATTTTAATCTGGGTCTCCACCTAAAGTCCTAAAACATATTAAATTATTAAGTGAATATACAATATAGTGTTTAAAATCTATTTCCTTTTTCATTTATGTATTCTATTTTGTTTTCTATTATTTTCCAATTTTCTAGAGTGAAAATATTTTATTTGTGAATGCCCTAATCTCGTATTTTGATAAAGGCCTATTTCAAAAAATGTTTGGCACGTAACTATTATAATTATCAAGCTTTTTCAGACTTATTTCTCACGCTAATTTAGTTAATTATTTGATTTATATTTCGAAATTTTATTTTTAAAGCGCAAAAGTGCAGAAAATTTAAAAGGTATTAATTCGCAAAAATGGGAAAACATAAAAAGGCTGAATTTCTAGAAAAAGTAATACAAAATTAATCTTATGAGATAAGTTTTGAAATTTAAATAATACTTAAATATTAATAACGCTACCAAAGTGTACAAAACTAGCAATTCATTACTTGTAAATTAAATTTTTGACTATTATTTAGCAGGAAATTTAATCTTGATGACATCTACATTAATTAAAAATTGAAAGACTGGTAAATTAAATACGTTTGATGATTTTATAATACACATTTTTCTGACAGTTTTATGAAAATTTACACTCTGAAAGTCAAATTTCGAAATTGAAATAAAATAATTTAATAAATTTACAGTACCAATACCCTGAATGGCCTGAACTTGTGAAATTTTTTGGGTTTTTATATCTAAAATTATAAAGATTCCTTTTGATTTTTACGATTTCATACTTTAATTTTTGTGCAAATAATTACTAAATAATTATTGTAAATTTTGTACATTCATAGCTATGATGTTTGAATTGTACACATTTTTTATAGCTATTTCTCATCGAGGCTTTAAGATTATGCTTAAATATATGTACACAAATTTTATTTTAATTGGGAAAATATTTCGTATTGAATAATTTAATTTATATTAACAAAAATTTATGAAACAATCTTATGAAGCTGCAGTACTTTTTTAAACAAGACGAATGAAAACCCCCGAAAAATAAGATCCCCAACATTGTAAAATTTCCGAATTGGAAAATTCCCGATTAATAAAATTCCCGAACTAAAAAAAAATCCAATTATAAAATTCTCGAATGATAAAATTTCCGAATAATAAAATTCCCGAATAAAAAAATTCTTAAACAGTTTATAATATTGCCGAATTGGAAAATTCCCGAATAATGAAATTCCCGACAGAAAATTTCCGAGTTATAAAATATCCGAACTACAAAATTACCGAATTTTAAGAATTGGAAATTTTTGTTTAAGAAAACTAATTAAATGATTACAATTAAAATGTTTGTTATTTATAAAAAAAAATTAATTGCTTATATTCAGGAATTTGCTAGTTCGAATATTGTATAATTCGACAATTTTCTGTCGGGAATTTTATCATTCGGGAATTTTCCAATTCAGTAATATTATATACTTATCGGGAATTTTATTATTTTGGAACTTTCCGATTCCGGAATATTATAAACTGTTTGGGAATTTTATTATTCGGGATTTTTCCAATTACGTAATTTTCCAATTCGGGGATTTTATTATTGGGAAATTTCATTATTTGGGAATTTTCCAATTCGGAGATTTTACAGTATCGGGAATTTTCAGTCATCCCTTTTACTGTCCAAAGTTCGTCTTAAATTAATTTTTTTTTTTTTTCAATACAGGAAACCAAAATGAGTTGATATCCATGGCTATGGAAAGAGAAAAGGAAATGAATGCAATTACATTTCCCTACATGATGCAAAGAGACGATAAGGTAATTATTTTTCTACTCTCCGTTAATTATATAATAATATATTTGGGTGCAATGAGGGCACATAACATTTTCCATGGCAAAAATGAAGTCCCCTGGAGGTTTTCAAACAAAAAATTTATAATTTTAATATTTAAAGGTTATATTTCGATGTTGAATTTTATTGCACATCTTTTTCTAATAAGAACAAATTTACTTTTTTATTAGTTTTCAAATTGAGGTAAGAAAAGGCTTTTTGGAAAAAATCAATTTTAATTCTTTTTTCACTTTAACTCATGCTAAGTTCGTCAGTTTTTGAAATTTTTTCAGTGAAATTCTCAGGGATTGTACTGCAGGGTGTTCTTCAAAGCCAAAATTGAAAATTCATTGTTGGGAAAAAATTTATTAATTTTTTTCTGACAGTAGACAAAAAAGTGTCTATGGACAAATTCGAGAACAAATTTATTTTCAGAAGATAATTTAGATCCGATTTGAATGTATTTTTTTTTAATAAATGGTTATGAAATTGTGCATAGGGCTTTTTCCTCTTTTTTTTTAGGTTTTCGCTTAAATGCGATCTGAATCAGTAAGGAAATCCAAGTATTTTCAAAATTTCATTTTTTTGTTGTTGAAAAATGAACTGTTTTGTTGAAAATGCATTTAATTAATGGTTTTCATTAATTATTATAAGTAAAAAATTAATTATTACATTTCTGGTTGAAAGTTTATCTCTTTTAGTTAAAAATGCATGTATTTTGTTAAAAAGTCGTTATTTTTTGTAGAAGATTAATTATCTTGGTTCAAAATAATTCTTTTAGCTTAAAATTAATCTTTTAGGTTAAAAATTCAATTACTTGGTCGAAATTTGAACTATTCTGTTGAAAAATCATTTTTGTGGTTTAAGATTTATAATTTTGTTTTAAAATTTATCTCTTTAGATAAAAATATAACTATCTTGTTGAAAATCAGTTTTTTTTTCTTTAGAATGGATTTTATCAACAGTAAATGTAACTTCCATTTTTGGCTGAAAATTGATCTTTCCTAGTTTCATTTTCATTTCATTTCATTTGTTTCACTATTTGCTCGAAAATTAATATTTTATGGTTGAAATTTGAACTGTTGAAATGTTTAATGAAAATTCAACTATTTTGACAGCAAATTCAACTATTTGACTCAGATGTAAAATTTTTATTTGAAAATGTAACCATTTACTAAAAAATTACCTCTTTCTGGACAAATCATACTTTGGGGTTTGAAAATTCAAATGTTTTGTAAAAAATTCGTCTGGTTGGTGTCAAAATTCAACAGTTTTGTGAAATATACATTTTTTTAAATTCACCTCTTTGGTTAAAAATTTAACTACTTTGCTTAAAATTAGTTTTCATTCGGTACACCATCATTTATTTTATCTAGAAAATTAAATAATAACTTTTTGTTGCAAATTATTAATTTTTGTTGTCGCTGAGGATTAAACTACATATTTTCTTAAAACTTAGTTTTTTTTTTTGTTGAAAAATAAATTTGTAAACTTAAAATTTGAAGATTCCATTTCTAGTTGAACACTTATATTTTTTAGTCGAGAATTCAACTATTTAATGGAAAATTCATGTTCGTTGATTGAAAATTAACTTTTTTCTTGAAAATTTATCAATTCATGTATAAAACTCATGTCTTGTTGAAAATTCGTTTTTCAGTAGAAAATTAATCTTTGTATGTTAAAAATTATTCTATTTTATTAAAAATTTTACCATTTTGTTAAAAGGTAGATTATTTTGTTGAAAAGTCCATTATTTTGTTTAAAGTTTGTCCTAGCTTTTGGATTAAAATAACATTTTTTTAAAGAGAAAAGTCATATTTTTTGGTTGAAAATGAAATTTTTGTTAAAAATTCAGCTGTATTCTAGGAAATTCGTCTTTATGGCTTAAAAATGTAACTATTTGCTTAAAAGTTTAACTATTTGGTTGTTAATACAACTATTTGTTTAAAAACGAATTTTGTTGTTGAAAAATTTTCTTTTTGTTTTAAAAAATTTTGTCTTTTGGAAGAAAATCTTCTTGGGGTGAAAATTTAAATATTTTATTTGAAATACAATATATTTTGACTTGAAATCTCAGAAATGTAAACAGCTACGTTACTTTTTGTAAGTCTACAAATAATAAAATAATTTCGTCACTTTTCGTAGAATTTAACTCGTTTAAAATTCGTTTTTTTTTTGTTTGAAAAATAATTTTGTAAACTTAGAATTTGAAGATTCCGATCTCAGTTGAAAACTTATATTTTTTAGTCGAAAATTCAACTATTTAATGGAAAATTCATCTTCGTTCGTCTCAACTTTCTTCTTGAAAATTCATCATTCAGTCATCAATTCATGCATCAAACAAGAAAAATGTATCAAACAAAAAAACTCAGGTCTTTTGTTGAAAATTCGTTTTTCGGTAGAAAATTGATCATTGTATGTTGAAAATTAAACTATTTTATTAAAAATTTTACTATCTTGTTGAAAGGTAAACTATTTTGTTGAAAATTCCATTATTTTGTTTAAAGTTAGTCCTAGCCTTTGGATTAAAATAACATCTTTTTTACGAGAAAAGTCATCTTAGTTGAAAATGAAATTTTTGTTGAAAATTCAGCTTTATTCTAAGAAATTTGTCTTTTTGACTTAAAAATGTAACTATTTGGTTATCAATGTATTTTGTTGTTGAAAATTCGTTCTTTTTGGTTCGTACATTTTTTACTTTTGGTACAAAATCTTTTTGGGGTGAACATTTAAATATTTGGTTTGAAATGCAATATATTTTGATTTGAAATCTCAGAAATTTAAACAGCTACGTTACTTACCGCAAGTCTAAAAATAATAAAATAAATGAAAATAAACTAAAATTGTTTAAACAATTATAAATTGTTATCCGATGATCAAATATAATAAGTGGGTGTTATCTACTAGTAATTTTGGTCCATTTCAGTATAAAACGGTTTCTATCTGATCACAAATAACTTGAGCAAATAATTATTTACACAGTTTGTTTATAGAATAATAAATTGACTCACAAATTTGCATTACGTCTGTATAATTTTAATTCTAGTACTTTACTAGTTTAGTGTGATAGGGAAATTTGAATAAGTGGATTTCAGCATTGAAAACTGGTGTCTGCCAAATGTAGCAGCTTATGGGAAAACCCCAGGGAAAATCCGAGGGAAAAACCATAAAAACGCTTCATATAATTAAAAAAGGGTACTTTCAGTCTTTGACTACCAGAGCACATGTTGAGTCGAAGGTCGACGAATGAAGATGAACCAAATGAAATTAAAATATATGATAGGCAGGTAGGCAAACGAGGCGGAGCAGACTCGGGAGATAATAAAAATGATGGTTGGCCACAAGTTTAAAAATGATGGGTAAATGCTAAAACTACATAGAATTTTTAACAAAGAATTTTCAATATAACCTAAGTGTAATAAAATTTATTACACGGGTAGGAAAACGAGGAGAAAGGATACACTACAAAAATGTGGTACCCAATTTTGTTCGAATGATGGGAAAATCCACAAAGCCAGAAATTGTAAAACCCTATCCTATCTAAAAAAAAATAGGTTGAACGAAATAACCGACTTTATGAGTTTGAGATTTTAAGTTTATGACTTCAGTGACTGGGATTTCAATTCTAAAAATTTATTTCTAAAAGATAAAATTTTAAATCAGGAATTTTTAAAGATATGAGGAAAATTAAACAATGGGTATAGCTAAACAAATTTTTTACATGATTTAGGCCATTTAGATTTCATTTTTAAAGATTAGTTTTAAGCTTTTAAGATTTCAATATATGTCCAAAAAGAATCTGGAATATTTTAAGACAATGTTTTCAATTTTTGCAGGATTACAAAAAATTGTTAGAAAAACTTTGAATTATTTCATGAAATATTTTCAGTTTTTGAAATACAAACTGTACATTCATCAAGATTTTTCAATAAAATTTCGAAGCTTTTTAAGGATTTTGAAAGGTTTGGAGATAATAGAATTTTGTCTTAAGATTCCAGGAGAAATTTAAATTGATTCTTTATTTTTTTAAATTAATTTTAAGAAAATATTTATAAAGATTTTAGAACGTTTCAAATGATTACCTAAATGCTCAGAAAGGAACGTAGAAGTTTTTAAAGCAAATTTTTTCTCTTTTGCATGATCAGAAAATTATAGAAAATCCAATTTGAAAAAAAAATTAAACAAAATGTTGATTTTTCGAAGATTTCGAAAACAAAACTTTAAATTTTTTAAAGAATTTTCAAAGGTTTCAAGAGAATAAGAAAATTTTCTCAAGAATTCTGTGAAAATTCTAAGTGACTTTTTATTTTACGAAATTTATTTTAAAAGAATATTTTCAAATATTAAAAATATTTCCAAAATTGTCCAAAATTTATCTGTAAGATTTTAGGGAAACTTTTTCAATTTTGCAGAATTTTTTCCACACTTTTTTGAAAAATTTGAATAATTTTAAAAGATGATGATGAACAGTAATAAAATCATTTTAAGTTTTTCACAAGTGTCAAAAAGTCTTAAATATCTCTTAAAAAAATATTCCTAAAATTTTGTAAAATCCTGTGAAATAGAAATAATTTTTTTTAGAAATTTTCAAGATAATTTTTTGACATAACTGAACTCTGCAAAAATCTTTTTGAATTTTCTCGAGCAATATAAGAAAATTATATTTATATAACGTCAACGCAAATAAACAAAGAAAATAAAAAAACAATTAGTTATTCGAAATTTTCATTACGCATTAAAAATATTTTTTTCCTTCAAATTATAATTTATCTAAAATGTTTTCTTTATTAAACTGAAAATGTTTGGTTTAAAGTTAAAATCTTTTTTTGGCTATGGATTTCAAAGGTGATTTTAAAGGTTAATATTTTGAATCCTAAACTGTAAATATCTTCGCTGTTTTCCTGTTTAGAAAAAAAAGTTTGATCTTTTAAGTATAATATAGAATAAAAAAATTCAAAGTATCTACGATTGTAAAAATAAATAAGTTTATGGATTTACTTTACTAACAAATGTATTTTACTGCGATTAATAATTTGCGTTATAGATTTAAAAAATAGTAATTGGTGAGATGTATCCTTTTATATTTGACATACAACGTGGAATCGACCCACAGGATTTTTAAGTAACGATATTCGCATTAATTATTATACATTAAATCTGCAATAAAATATAAAATTGTTTTCGTTTTTGTAAAAAAATTTGTTTTTTAATTTGATTCTTAATCGATAGGTGTCGTAGAGTGAGTTATATGTGTGACAAAGTAATAAAAATACAATGGCATTGCAACTATTCTTGTTCCTTTTTGAGAAGAAAAAGAGACTCAATAAAAAAAAAAAAAAAAATTTGTATTGCCAATATATAATATATAGATATAATTTTTAAATTAAGGTTAACGAAAAAGAGTATGCAAATATGTAACTAAGAGATCAAGGAATTTAATTTTGATGGCTATGAATTCGACTTTGACTTAAGCGTTTCAAATAATTCTCTAATTTTATAGTATGCTAAATTAATATTAAGTGTTGTCGGATATTTTATAAGAAATATTTTAAGCGATTTCAATGTTTTTTAAGAAAGCAATTGTTATTAACAAATTATATATTCATAATTCATGACAATACTCTGTGCTTTGCAAATTTTGCATTATCGATTTCACATTAATATCACTCATTTTAAATAGCGTATCTTAAAATAAAAATTGCCTTCAAACATTATTTTTAAATAAACAAAGCAAAAAAATGTGTTGAAAAATATAAGAAGACAAATCTCTAAAGAGTTTATCCAGCTTCAATTTAAAAAAACCAATCACGTTTAAAAAAACTTAATTTTGCTTTTATATAAGTAATTTACTGAAATAACTTTATAAAGAAATTATTATCCAAAGGAAAAGTGTAAAATGGCTAGGGCTTAAAGTAGTAAATTTAAGTTAATTAAAGAGAGACTAAATAAACATAAATAAATTATTCATCTCGAAAATATCTATATGCCCTAGGCTAGGGCCTATTATATAAATAAATTATGTGAACAAATAGACTCTAAAAATTACAAAACAGAATTAAATTTTTCGTAAAAATCTAAGCTAGTATTGACCTAATTATTTCTTTATAGAAAAACAAGAAAGATATTCGACAAAGAGTGCTTTTTTTCAATAATAAGCTAAACAGTTATTAGAACTGAAAATAAAATTTCAGGAGAAAAAGGGATTTTTAAAATTTTTGCTTTATTTTTTGACAACTGAAGTCTCTAGAATAGAGTCATAAATGGTAAGACCTTCAATTTGAGACATCTTCGAAGACAATCGATCAAAAAGAAAAGATTCCAGCATAGTTGTAAAAAAATGAACTTCCAACCATTTTCAGTCGTTAATAACAAAAGAACATCAGGATGAAATAGCAAATATAATTTTTGTATGCACATCCCTATGCCAAGATCTTTAATCTGAGCCATCTTTGAAGGAAATCGGATAATTTATAAGGTATGATAAATAGTTATAAGAACTGAAAAATAAAGTTTCAGAAGAAAAAGGGCTATTTTTGTTTCATTTTTTGATAACTGAGGTCTCTGGACGAGTCTCCCAGTTGAGACAGTTGAGTTACCACAGGTACAAAGGAGCCAACCAGTCTGTTTCCTTCATTTGAGTTTTAACCACCGCGCTGCATAGACACAGTTCCTCAGTGATTCATTTTTTTTTTCAAAATGAGTTCCGAAATCGTTCGGAATTATTCGTTGGTATTTTATACTGACAAGATCAACACCTGGGATATTATACCATCCGATAATATCAAATTAAGTGAAATTCCTGATCTTGGATGTGTCTTTTATGGAGAAAAGCTTTACCCCGTAAGCATACTCAAGACCTCTGGTGAGTAGTGAATTATATATGTTACATGATTTTTATTTCATTTGACGTCTTCAGAGAGATTCCTTTGTATTAGTTTATACTTTAAAAAATAGATTTTTACGTCGCGAGTAAAAAAAAGTACCCTTGAGATCCCAGTGGGATTTTAGATATAGTCCTGCTAAAGTATTGGGTATGAGACAAATCAGTATTTAATTACCAACATTTCTTAAAAAATTTCAAAAGTCCAAAAAGTGTCAAAAGTACTACCAAAGTTCCTTTTAATTTTTTTCGAAATTTTTACAGCGTTGATGCGACTTTTATACGACAAAGTATCGAAAAAGCCCCACTTGATTGTTTTATTTTTATGTTGAGCAGCTCTTTTTTAGGAGAAAAGTCCCACTTATTTTTTTTTCTTTAATTTTTGCAATTCCTAAATTATGTTTGGAACAAACGTACTAAAAAAGATTTATTTTATTTTTACGCAATTTTTACCATTGCTAATGGGACTTATATTTTTAAAAAAACTACTCCTGTAATAGGACTAAAGTACATAACAAATCCAAAATATTTTCCATTTCATCAGAACTTTTTTAGGTAAAAATTACTGGAAAAGTCCCACTTGATTTTCTTGACAAGGATTTTTTTAGGCGAAAGCCCCGGAAAAGTGTTACCTTATTTTTCTGGTTGGGTAAGACCTTTTTATGACGAAAGTGTCTAGAAAAGTGCCATTTTTTTCGAAATTTGGTACTTTTGACGTAAAAAATGTCTTGTTAACACGGGACATAAGTGAGCTTTTTTGGAATATAATTGGGACATAAATTCCATCAGCACTTTTGAAAATTAAAAAAATGTATAACTTAAGTAGTACTTTTTGTCCCAAAATTTATTCAGAGCGTGCAAAAAAACAAATAAATGAAGTGGGACTCTTCTGCTGCTTTGGTCCTAAAAAATTTCTGCTCAAAATATAAAAAAAGTATTAAATAGGACATTTTCGATACTTTCGCCATAAAAAAGTCCTGCTCAAAATAGAAGTAAGAAAAATTAAGTGGGACTTTTTCGATACATTTTTTCTAAAAAAATGCTGGTAAATCGAGAAATATTTTTAACTTATTAGGTACTTAGGTCCTATTTTAGCAGTACTTTTTTTTAGATATAAATCCCAGCAGCACTTGTAAAAATTTCGTAAAAATAAAATGGAACTTTTCTATTCTTTTGTGTTAAATATTATTTAGGGCTTGCAAAAATTAAACAAACAAAATTAATCGGGACTTTCCTGGTACTTTTGTCAGTAAGAGTACAAAAGTGTAGAAAATAGCGATTTTTTGCTTCTATCTCAAATGCCATTTTTGTCCATTACTTGAAAAAGAAAAGGTTGTATTATTGTTTTTCATGATTTTACAAAGCAAATACATCTAATAATTTAACGCGCCTTTGCGCGAATTCGAATGCACATGCAAGCTTTTTATAGGTTTTCATATTTTAAGAAAATAGATTGGTTTTGATTTTAAAAATATAAAATTTTAACTTTTAGTTTACAAATGACAAAATTGACTTTTTTCATTCATTGTTGTAAAGTCGAAATTATTGAAATTAGTCGCGGGCGTGCTTGAGTAGAGGAAAGTCGCGTCTCCCAGAATTTGGGAAACAAACAAAATTTAAAATACTAAAGTTTGATTTT
>JAABKJ010006072.1:0-22334 GCA_011634705.1 Andricus grossulariae | reverse complement strand
ATTATCCACACTGTGAAATTTTCTTCGACCGTTGTTATCAATAAAGAAGTCAATTCATATATGAATTGACTTCTTTAAAAATAATAATTCTTCAAAAAATTGAAAAATAGGGGCCATCTTTCGCAAAATTTACATACTTTGTTCAAATTTATGATCAGGAAATGTTATCTAAGTATTTTGAAAGATGTTATCGATGTTCGTAACGTTACTTCAAGTACCCCCCCCCCCTTTAAGATCCGTCGTTTTTGGCGTGATCCCCTGCCCCATAAATTGGTAACGTATTTTATGGACGGTCCGTAAAAGCACTCAGAAAATTAAATGTTCAGAAATTAATTGTTGAAAGGATGACTTTAAAATCTGTAGCTGTTAAATTTAAATATTCAAATTAATAAAGTAAAAAATAGAACTATAATTTCAAAAAATTGACTGCTTGTGAACGAGTTAAAGTTATCTTTAAAAAGACTTTTGCTGGAAGCATTGAGTGATATTTGTAGGAGTGTGTCAATGAATTAATATTAATTATTGAAGGTCAATAAATTTTGTTTGTCACGTAATTTGATTCCGGATCTTGAGAATGTTTTTAAGATGAGTGAAGTCCGAACAGCTCTCCCACGCAACTCTTCATGTATTGGTTCTTTAAAATCTGGTTCATTTTAAAAATAAAACTCCAATGCGGTCAGGTTCACTGCGAAATTTGTCATTTTTCTTTCCTAGCATCGCAAAAGGTCAAATACATTAACAAGACATCACTTGTTCATAATGGAGTTTTATCCTTGGTAATAATTATCGGCAGGCCTGAGGCCAAACGGATCGATCGCGTGACTGAAAATTTTCAAGTTTCAGGAATTCACACCATCTGCCTTAAAATATAACTGGCAAAAATCAATATAATTCTAAAAAAAATAATTTTTAGAGTCACGTACGAAATTATTATATATTAAAATGACAATATTAAAAATTCTACGACCATAAACTATAATTTTTCTTTCAAACAAGTTTGAAATTTTATTAAACAGAAGATAAAAAACTTTTTTCTGTCTTTAGATTACACCTAACCGACTATTTTTACATTTATAGATCATGGTCAAATTCCGATAGCTTATCAGTAACATTTCCAAAGTCGACCCGAAGTTCAAATTCTTCAAAACAATTGTACTAAATTTACTCAATACATTCAATCAATTTTAATTATTATTCAAAATAATTTAGCATTTAAAAGAATATTTTTTATTTAATCATTAAACGTCTATTAATTAGATTTAGCTAATAGTTAACTTTTCAGCAACAAAATAATAATAATTTGCAAATATGATCACATTTTAAATTATATAATTTTGTTAAGCTTTTGTTTACTAAAAATGCATTGTTTATGTTTAGTGATGAACTGCAGTTACTCAGCGATGATAATCCGAACTGTAGACTGTGAAGTAAAACGAGAAGTAAAATCGGCTCTGAATTGCATGGCAGTTGGTTCTGTTTCATATAGGATTTTCCGTATTTCAGAAATATGCCGAAGTGATTTAGCGATTTTCTGAATTTCAAAGGACGTTTCCTGACTTTCGCTCCGCCCACCTGTCCGCTGATGCACCGAAGTCCACGGCTTCCTCGTCTGATGCAACTGCGTAGCGTCGGGACGCTGCGGTCGATGTCAAGGCCAAGGTCATCGCGGTGCTCACCGCGTAAAGTTGGTTTCACACCAGAGGATTTTCCTACATTTTGAATCCGAGGCAATGCATTTTCAAGGCCAAAAACTGTTTTCAAAGTCCAATTAAGAGTAAAGTAGAGCCAACACTGTAGAAAGCGAATTTAAATTTAAAACAGATTTAAATTGAATCTCTTCTCTAGAGTCTAGAGAACTCGATCGTATCTTGAGGAAAAAGACTTAATGTAAAATGCTGTGTCAAATTATTTGTCTGATTCTATATCGATGTTTGGCGCAGACAAAAAATATATTTGAAGTAAGCCTTTAAATTAGAAACTTCAGTGGATCGAAAATTAAAATTGACTCTATTTTTTCTCTAATTTTGGGTTTGGTTATAAAAGTCGATGTAGAAAGTGAGTCTGAAAATAAATTTATTTCCTTGAACCTGACAAGTGTAATGACTTGACATGAGCCTACTCCGTTCGAGTACGATTAACAAATTTCAGTGGTTTCATAGTCATGTCCTTGAAAGTTGTCTATTATAGAGTGCAACAAAGCTGTCAAAATATCGAAAACTGTGTCGACTGTCTTATATTGCAAGATGTTGAGTCACAATAATACTTAATACTATTTGTCGAGCAAACAGTTTGTATTCATTTTTATCCCTTGAATGAAAATCAAAATTAGAAAATCATTTTGTAAACTTTGATTACCTCTCAATGCGGTTAAGGTTTATTGAATCATTGTTAGAATAAATAAAAAATATTTCAAGTTGAAAGTTATTCAAGGTTATTTGAAGGAAATTAGAAGTTTCGAATATAAACTATTTCGATCTTGGAAAGAGTGTCAATCTTATTGGATGGAAGCAATGAAATCTTAACGAAGTTAGGTATCTTCAAAATTATCGTAATACAAATATCTTATATGATCGGTCATGATCAATTCGCACCAATTCCAAAGTTTAAATCATTATTTTCGTGCTATATGGCGAATTTTGAATTTGCGAATTGCTGCGAATTGATTTTTTACTAATGAATTTATGTAACAAGCACTTAGAATAACTGTCAAGAATAATGAGGGCTGACATACAGTCACTTTTAATCAACCTCTTCTTCTTGAGTCATATTTTAATCATTTTTTAAAGATAAAGTCACCGTAGTCACTTTTTAAATGGAAAGATAACTTTAGCCAATTTTTTATCCATAAATTAACCCATGGGTGAACCACTATTAAATTCAGGTGTGTACTTATTACTGAATTTTCTTGAATTCTTTGGATTTTTTTAGGGTATTTTAAAAGATTCTAAGGAAATTTCAATAGATTTCAGTAATTTGATGAGATTTTAAAGGATTTCAAATATTTTAGGGGTTTAAAAAAAATTCAAAGTAATTTTCAACAGCTTTAAAAAGTTTAAAGGGATTCTAAAAGATTACAAAGGATATTTGCAATATTTTAAGGTATTTCAAAACTGCCGTCCTGATAAAGAAACTGTACAACTGCATTTGAAACGAACCGAGATATTCAATAAAACGCGTTTGCATCTGTACCTGGTAACGTATGAGAGTTTAAAAAGAAATTACTGTTCTAGGGTAAATCGAACATGCTCTATTCATTAAAACAAACAAAAATGACGACTTCCAATTATTTATTTGCAAAACTGTGACATGCTAGATATTAATGCACAATGTGGCCGAGAATCGTTAGTAATCAACACATCTGCGCAGATGTGCTGCCGAATACAGGAATCAGCCTTCAAGAACCTCCGAGTTTCCTACTGGAGAAACTTAACAACTATAAATTTTCGAAAAATTGATAAAAAAATTAAATTATGATGTAATTTATTTTACACTTTCACGATGATTCATTATGATAAATTTAAATTTA
Organism: Andricus grossulariae; assembly: GCA_011634705.1. NCBI lineage: Eukaryota > Metazoa > Arthropoda > Insecta > Hymenoptera > Cynipidae > Andricus > Andricus grossulariae. The sequence continues at coordinate 18,808 of JAABKJ010006072.1, read as the reverse complement.
AAATTTAAAGCTTTTTCGGGTTTCAATCGTGTGCAAAACTACGGAACTTGCCGACGTTTCGTGAACATTGTAGCTCACTTCTTCAGGGCTGAACTGCAATGTTCACGAAATTTCGGCACATTTTGTAGTTTTGCACACGATTGAAACCCGAAAAAGCTTGAAAAAAAATTTTCTATTCAAATTTATGAAGTATAATTATATTTGCATTCAAATAAGATACTTGCGTTTTTTTACTTTTCGGCGATTCATCACCCCGAATCTTGATAATGCATTGTTTATATTTGAAAGTTATGAATCTTCTTTGCCTTTCCACAGAAACATCATCAGGTATGCCGCCCAAAACAAGAGACTTTTTGGCAAATTTTGGAACGAGTAACCAAAATGCGAATCATCAAGGTAACTCTAGTCAACATACAAAACTTTATAGCAGAAGCGTTGATTAATAAACAGTTTTAATCTCAACAGTTTGAAACTAATAATAGTCTCTTGAACTAGAAAAATTGTCTACAAGCGTAGAACCTTATTGCTGATGATTCAAAAAAAAATTAGTTCTCAAGGTTAAAATTTTGCCAAAATTGTTTAAGATAGTTGTAATGAAAAAAATGTGATGAGCTAGGTGTTTTGCCTCATGCTACCATGCTGTTTATGTTGTCAGCGTCAGCAGTGACTGTGTTTGAAATATTTTGCGAATTTTGGTTACAAGGCTTTGCATAGTTAAAATGAGCATAAAAGCAAGGTAAAATGACTAGTTTTACTAGTAAATATATTCAAGATCTCTCTGATTAGTTTGTAACGGATTATTTCTTACATTTTTTAAATTTCAACTTTTTTATTTGTTTTTTTTTTAATTCATTATCTTACTAAAGATCATCTCACGTTTACATTTATAGCTGTATGATTTAAAAATATATCAGACTTCAAATAATTAACTTTTTTTTAAGTGAGCACATACTTTTTTTTAATATAACGAGAATAGAGGAGTTGATGCATGAAATGTGATAAAATAATGTTTTTGTCTGACCCCCCTTGAAAACGCGGCATTGCATGCACGTGAAGCAGGCGTAATGTGGCCGCTTCCAGCCCAGTGACGCTCGTACATGCGCACTCCGCCGCCGGGCCAACATAAAACTTTACGCCCGCTATATGAAACTTTACGCCTGCTACATAAAACTTTACGCCCGCTACACATACACTGCATTCCGCAAGTGAGAACATGGAGGAATTGATCTTTATATTTGAAAAAATTGTATTGCTATACCCGACAGTCTCTCTTCTTCAAAGTACGATATTTCTTCATTTCACCTGTAATCTAAAATTACCAAGTACATCAAAGACCCTCTATCTGCTTCGCATGCTTGTTTTCAAGGAGGGGGACAAAAAGTATGGTGTGTATCAAGGGCGTAAAGGAGGTTATTTTGACGAGTGTGAATTTGCTGCCCGAGTGAAGCGAGGGCCGCAGTCACACGAGGCGAAATAGCTTTACGCCCTTGATACACAATATACTATTTTGACCATGCTCAAATGTAGGGTTGAGAGGTATCAGGTCCTATGTTCAATATTGAAGGTTTTAAAATTGCATGAATTTATAGCATATATGCAAATAAAATGTTGCTTTAAGAATAACATTCTAATGAAATAATGCGCAAAAACAATATTCATCAGATTAAATGTATGAAATAGCTTTCGATTAGTTATTCTTATTTTTATGTTTTTATCTACTTAAGGCATGATACCAAATACGTCGTGTATTTTCTTCCAATATACGCTGGAGCTGGGAATTAAGGAGTCCGAGCTTACGGCGTTCCTAGAACTGATGGCCTCCGCAGTTTCGCTATGAGAGGATCCACGGGGCTGAAAGAGAGGATGTGCTCAGTCAAGCGTGACAAACAACTCGAGGGCCGCACTCATAGTGCGTTAGTTGCATCAGGTTGTGTGATGCGTCCAAATCCGACAGAAATGATTAATGCAGCTCTGCCTGTTTACGTTTGGATTATCTGCATTTACGGTGAAGGCCACTACAAGCAATGCCCGATACCGTGCATAATTCCATGTTCAAATTTATTTATTATTTTATTATATTTTTTCATTCCAGATAGAGAAGTACCTACTCTTGTTTAGCCCGCAGGAATCTCAGGATTGTATGTCGGCAGAAATAAGCGTGTCCTTGAATTTTCTATTCCGGCATAATTAACCTTGAATTCTATTGAATTCTTCAGTCACACTCACTCGTCACTCGTCAGACTAGCCGCCTTTCCTAGCTTTTGGAAGGGTGGGCGCAGATATAGAGATAAAACTTATCCTCCATCCGTCAAACGGATCACCTTCTAATTTTCTATTCCAGCATATTGGCCGGAGTTGAATTTTTGAACTTTTTGGAGTTCACCTAGAAGTCTTTGGAATGCATTCTGAATTCTTTCGAATGCCCTAAGCATTTTTTGAAATGCACTATGAGTTCTTTGTAATTCTTACGTATGTCGCTCACAAAGAAATTACGTTGACGATAAAATATGCCACAAGAGAAAATTAAAATTTGGCATACTTGCGAGAGATGAATACACGACCCATAAAATATAAAATCCTATATGTTGACTTAAATGTATATTTCTTGTATTTTGATTTTCTTAAAATACATTAATCCATTTAAAAAGTTTGAAGGTGGTCTGCCATTTTTAAATTATTTAATTTCAAGGTATCGTTTACAAAACATTTAAAAAAATCTGCCTACGCTTATCTCATTCTAATGTTCAAACATGAGGTGAGAGGTATCACGTTTTTGTATATCATATATTCAATTTTTTATTGTTTATTCGATAATTCACTGAATTGATTTTATAGCGTTTTCTAATTTCGATTAATATTTAATATATTTGTTCAAATTTATATAGAATTCGTGAGTTGAGAACATAAACACACGAACGTAATAATAAAAATAATGTTCACTAGATTCATCCAATGAATACTGCTACATCTTCTATCTTTCTTCTTGTTTACAAGATAGAAAACCTCAAAGTTCAATATCATTGAATTAGAAGAAAAATATAATGAGGACGCCTTGAAATCAAGTTCTCACACTCCTGGCATTAATGAAAACCGTGATCCACTGATCTAAATCTCTTGGATTACACTTGATATGGAATAATATATTAGTTTCTTTGTGGTATTTTCACGTAATGGTAGATAAAGATTTATTGTTATAATACCCAATCTGGTGGTTAGAACACTAATTCGTTAAGCTCGAGCAACGAACGTGAGAAAGATTACATCTTTTTCGATAATGACTTTTACTATGCTCTGATTCTCATTTCTTCAATCCGTTATTTAATATGTTCTGAAAACTCTTCTTTTCATTATACAATATACATTATAAGACTACCAGTTTTCTCTTAAGGTGAAAATTAGTCGTAAACTTAAGAAAATACTGATGGAGTTGTATGTGTTAAAGGTCAGATGATTCATTATTTTTATTGACTAGAGTACATAAAATATACTTCTTATAGACTAAGAGTCATTTAAATATAATTGGCGATGTTCTTTTTTTCCACTAGACACGTATTATACTTTCCCTTTTTTTGTTATAATAATTTTCAGAAATTATCAGGTTCTTGTGGAAATATTGTACTTTTCATTCTTTTTTTATAAAGAATGGTATCTGTTCTTGAATTAAAAGTTGCTTTGTAATGCCAAAACGGCAAGGATTGTTGTTGTTTTTCTGTTGATTTTTCGAATCTTACGCAAAAAATAATAAGCTACGTGGAAGATTTAACGAAAGCATGTTACTATTGACTACCGCTAAAAACTATGTAACGACTTGTGTCAGATTTAACATTCATTTAAGCCCAAGAAAATAGCAGGTTTCTACTATCAATAAAAAACCGAAAACACAAATGAAAGGTGGCCTTTAAAAAAAATCAGATAAATTATCATGTACCTTGTAGTGAACATTTATTTATATTTTTTTAATATTTTTTGGACAGTTTTCTTATTTTCTTGTAGTGTTGCTGTAGCTACTAATCCACATCCAAAAAATTACATAAATGCCAATAAAATATTTCAAATATTGAAATCCTATTCTGGCAGCAAATGTGAAAAATCCTACAGTCATAAACGGAATTGTCACTTGCCGATTACGCTGGGACTTTGCCCAATTGTGGAATTATGAAAAATAATCGTCACTTGTTTTATCGACAAAGGTGTACTCTGAAGGGTGAAAACCAGCCCTTAAAGGTCAAGTGTGGTTTTCAAATTTGAGGTATAATCAAGTGATCTAAAAGGTAAAATGCTTTTTAAGGTGTTTTCAATTAGGCCGAATTCCAATCTAAGGTCCTTTAAAATCACTTTCTTTATTATGTCTGAAATTTGAAAATCACCTCTTTGAAGGAGGCTTTCCAAACTTTCGAGCGCACCTTTTCTGATATAAAAAAACACGTGTCAATTATTTGTCATATTTCTACAAATTTGCAAAGTCCCATAAAACTCTGTAAGTCATAGATCGGTAGGGGTTTTTTTTTTATTTCCGTTGTTTATAAACATAATATATACCTAATAATACATGAGAAACGTCGTTAAGTAACAGGGAAAAGGGTTTGATTTTAAAAAATTCCTACTGATACCGCATAATGCATTTGTTTATAATATTAACAAATAATGTCTGTTGCATAATTACAAGAAACTTGGAAAGAAATTCTAATTCCGCGAGTGATCAATTTCTGAAAATTGTTTTATTTTATTTTATGGTAATTGATTTGTTAATTAAGAAATTCTTGGTACTCTGTATGTAACCGATAATACCTCCAAGTATCAATAATATCAATTGGATTGAAAGTTAAGTAAATAAGAGAATAAATAAAAAATATATAATTCATTTGCTTGCAATATGAATAAATTATGCCCGTTGCATCATTACAAGCGAATTGAATGGAATTTATTTTTTCGCAAGCGAGCAATTTCTGAAAATTGGTTTTTGATTTTATGGTAATTGATTTCTTAATTTAAAAATTCTTCATACTCGGTATATGACCGATCACACCTCCAAGTTTTATTAGTATCAGTTCAATTGGAAGATAAATAAATAAATAAAAATACAAAAAGATCAAATTATCAGTTTTAGAAATATGAGTAATTCACCCGCAATTTTGAGAAGTAAGAAAATTGAATTCTCAGAACCAAATAACGAACAGAAGATAATTACCCAAAAAAATTGAAAAATTGACACTTGTTTTTTCATCAAGTGGAAAGGTTTTTGGGGTATGTCCGGTGTGCCATAAAATCAAAGTTTTTTTTCATTTGGTATAAAAAAAATCACTGGTAAGTGAGAGAATTTCATTTTTCCAAATCAGAACGAAAAAAAGACGTAACAAGTTGCCGTTGCATTATTATTATTGTTTATTTACATCAGGGTGGTCCTTATTCATATTGAGTGAATTTTTTTTAGAGTATCTCTGCTCTAACCTCCCAGTTTTGTTCGAATGCCCAAAAAACTTATCTTTAAATTTGAGCCAAATCGGGTAAAATTAGGGGTGGCGAAAAGACCATGAAATATCCCATTGATTCAATATGTAAAAAGTCGGCTTTTAGTAAATCTATTAATTGAACGCGATTATATGTTACAAATAATTCCATGTTTCAGTATATTGTTCAGAATTTGTGAGGTGATAAGAATCAACCATAAATTTTTAGGGTCAATAACTTTAAGCCACTCTTGTGGGTCTCCAAAGAAAACCCCATATGTAAAAAAATTTACGTAATATTGCGGTTTCTTAACGGTTTCTTAACAGGAGAAATATTTATTTCACCAAATTTTCGACTGATTGAAATATTTTTTAGTACAAATTTATTTTCCAAAAATACTCATAAATGGTTAAACAAATTTAAATCGTTTGGATATTTTTTTCTATTCTACTAATTTTATGTGTTTTTTATCGATTAAGAGGATAAATTTCGTTTTCATCTTATTTTTATTTTTTTATTTTGACGTTTGGTGGAAATTGAGCGTTAAGATAATTAAACATTATCATTTAACACTCTAACGGCACACTGGTGCGAATTCGCACCAGATGCAGCAGTTTATCCCCACTATATTAAATATATATTTTTAATATGCGTTATATATACTAGATGTTTATTGTATATTTTATATTCTGAATATTTAATATTAACATTGACGCTTAATTTCCACCGGCCCTCAAAATAAAATAATAAAAATAATCTAGTTACGCATCTTCTCTCTACCGATAAGAAAACATATAAAATCAGTGAAATAAAATAATTTGTCAATCTATTTCAATTTTCTTTGAGCAAAATAAAATTGTTTAAACAATTTAAATTTGTTAAAAAATTTACGAGTAATCTTATAAAACGAATGAGTACTTAAAAACATTAAAATCTGTCGAAAATTTGATGATCTAAAATGCTTTTTCTGCTTTCTTCAGGATAACTATATACATACCTGAAAAAATCGATACTATTTAAATAATTCTAAAATTATTTAAACAAATCATTTTGTTGTTATCATTCAATCAAGAACTTATATTGTCTAGAACATACGTTCATTTCTCGACTTGCCTGAAAAATCAAATTAAAATTGTTTCACAGTTTCATTTTCAACAATGTCCTTCTTTATTCTCTTGATATCCGCCATTCCATAATGTATATTGGTCCCTTCACTAATTTCATTAGTGTTTTTACAGCCTTTGCTTTTTTTCCTTTTATTAGATAAAAGTGTAGTGTCTCTGGCATGATAAAGAAAAGTAACATGAACGAAATTGATACAGAAAGTAGTGTCACATTCATTGTATGGTATTACAAATACGCTCCAGCTACTGCGGCATAAAAACCTGCTACTTTGGCGAATATGTTCATGATGGTCATTAGTGTCCCCCGACTTTCCTTATTGGCAATTTCTTCAAAATATACAATTGTTGTACTATATTCTGCTCCAGTTCCAATTCTAGCAATGATTCTTGCCACATACAAGTAAATGTAACTTTTAGCTAGGATAATAAGAACTGCACCTGTAAAGAAATATATACAGTATATATTTTCGAATTTCATTTGAGTATAATATATTTAATTCAACATTGAGCAAAGTAATTTCTTTTACGTGACAGAAATTAGTGTCGACTGTTTTCTGATTTAAGGAAAATAGTTTGAACCGAAAAATGTTTTTACTCACCGATTTTTTGTATTATGTAATTACAGGATGATGTGAAAGTCTTGTAAGCTCACAACTATAATCATCTGTTGGCAGCTTTTTAAAAAAATAACCATTTGAAAATATTAAAAATGTTTTAATCGAATATGCAAATTCTGGGCACTGGGTCTCATTATCTGTTAAAAATTGTGTAAAAAAATCTTGCAGATTCATTTTGTAAAATAAGCGCCTGCCGTTCTGTATGAAGGTGTATAATAAAAATAAAAAAGACGGAAGAAATGAAAAAGAGAAGGAAGGGGATTTTAGATGTTTTTTACTGTATTAATACAAGAAGTTTACTTCAATTCAATTTTTATTTGAATTACTGAAAAAAATAAAATTGCAATGCATTGAAACTTACCACCAATACAAGGTATAAACTGAGAAAAAAAGCTTTTTCCTTTTGCACTCCTTTCATCACCATCTTTCAAATTGTTGCTTTTTTTCTTCGTTCAGAATTAAGCTTCGAAGATTCCATTTCTGAGAATTTCTTTCTGACTGAAAAATCCTATCAGGAAACCTGATCACTTTGAAACTCCAAGAATGACTGAGACGAGTTTATCAACGTAAAAACCGGATTTGTAATTTATCATATAATACGTAAAATTATGAATCTTCACCAAGTCAATTATTATAAGACATGTAAATCTCGAAGAACGAGACTTCTTGAACCATGATTCATTTTCACGAATTCTTAAACGATAAAATGATTTGTCAAGCCTGATAATATATCAAACAACTCATGCTGAATTATTTTTAAAATAAATTGAGGAAGGGTTAATGCACAAATAAATTGCAGCACGAATTTGATTTCAACAAAATAATGCTCAGTTATGAGCCGTCTTTATTAATAATTGGTAAATCTGAGTATAATTATAAAAACCCAGGCTTCATACACGACTGAGGTGTGCTACGACACACATGCACACAAACACACACACACATACAAATGATATAAAAATCGAAACTCGGAATTTAAAAAAATTATCGGCTAAATCTGAACACTTCAGCTTAGTTTTTCAATCAAATTGAATTCGAAAATATATGTACACTGAAAAGAAAATTTACTCGAATAAGAACAGACTGGAAGTGCAAGGCGAATACTTCAATTAGTTTCCCTGATTACTGCGTCGTTGCATAGATTAAGAAATCATTTTGATCTTATTACTTTAAAAGATATTCTGGACTGTCAACAATTTTTATTTCATAAGTCTTACAATTCTGTAAAGAAGTTTATACAGAGACATTGATTCTTGTTACACATATTGACGTCATCTGTGCCCACCGAGAATTTTCACATATTTTTTGAGGATTAAATTTCATTTTGACTTTTTAGAACTATTTTTTCTTAATGAAAAATGCAAAAATAAAATATTTTATAAGTTTTTGAAGAATAGGGTTTTAATTATTGCGATAAATTCTTCCACAAATGCGTACATTCCTAAACGTCTTTCGTAACTTGAGAAAGTGATTAGTGTCCACAATTTTTTTTTTCCAATTATTTTTGTAATTCTAAAAGTTAAGAGCCATAAAAACGGTACTTTGTGCCCTTAATGTAATTTCCCGAATTTTGAACTTGATAATCTCATTTCGTGTGGACATTAGTTTTTCCATGCAAATGACGGTAAGGTAAAAATCGGGTAAGTATGACATAACCTTATTTAATATTTTTAAACTATCAATTTTTTTTACACTCATAGAACCTTGAGAAATTTCAGTATTCCTTGCAACTCGATTTGAAACGGGTAATAATACGAATATTAATTTAAAATTAGAGCAAGGCTTCATCCACCTCCACCATCTATAATTTAGAGCAACAAATGTCCTATATATTTGTTTAATTTACGTAATAGAAAAATGTGAGAAAGGTTCCAAATATAATAGAAAATTTCATCAGAATTAAAATTGATCGACCCGGATAATTATATAATGTCATTCTTTGAATAAGTTTGATTGTAAAATGGATGAGACGGCGATGCGGGAAAAATTATAGTTCGACCATAAAGCATACAAGTAGAAATATTATTTTTAATTTTGATGTTACGCATGTCGAGTGCACGCACGTATAGGAAAATTCCGAACGCAAATAATTATCTCCCCACAAATTTTTTACTTTCTAAATATTTTCATACAAAACATGGACTTGCTTAAAACAAAAAATTATTAGCCTACCATATTGCTGTAAAAATGTATGACTAGCCTACACAAAATTTGTAACTGTCTTTAACTTAGATATTAAGTCTTTGTTGAACTATTGTAGTCAGTAAACTATACTTCTAATAAAAATAAGCTCCCCAAGGCCTCTATAATTTTAGTTATCTCTTTCCTCAAATTCAATTAATTAAAGGCTGAGTCTAGTCATGCCGAACAAAATGGGTGATTTGGAAAAGGGGATGGACTAGTCGTCTCGAAAATTCGGGAAAACTAGGCAAGATTATAAAAAATATATGACTTCTCATCCCGAATTTCGGGACGATGAGACGCTTCGTTGATTAAAACTTAATCTGTTACGGAATCATGAATTAAACTTACACGTTTACTTTTCTTTAGTTTCAGCATTTCCTGTATTTCTTCTAAACTCTTGCGCTTCGTTTCTGGTGCAACCCAAAAAACCAAACACGCCCCACTTATGCAACAAGCACTAAAAGTTAAAAATGGAATATAAATTCCACCTGCACTTTTCAAATATTGGTAGGTTAATTTCAAAGTAAAGCTGAATACTGCATGCAAAGCATTTGCAAATCCAATGGCGGCACCCTTAACCCTAAGCGGAAAAAGTTCGGAGAGAAACACCATGGGCAGGATAGCAAATCCCATATAAAACGAAAACTCGAACATTATCAGACCAGCTAATGGCAACCAGGCAATAGAAGACAAATCATATTTTGAGTATGATTTCAGGAAAAAATATAGACTAACGATTCCCATACAAATCCCTGATAAAATTCCAGAAACTAAGAATAGTGGCCGCCTTCGAAAACGATCAATAAATTGTGTTGTTGGCAATATAGCTATAATATTCATCCCTGTAAAAATCATTGCTGCGGAAGTAGGTGCTAGTGTAGAACCACTTTCAGTTAATATTTCCTGCGCATAGGCATTAATGGCCATACTTCCAGAAAACACAACAGCAGCTTTAGCTAGTGCCACTACAATAATACTTCTACGACAACCATTTTTGCAGAACATTTCCCTCAAAATTGGTTTCTCAGAAACTTCATTTTCAAGAATGCCCCTTTTTATTATCTGAATATCCGCCATTACATGCTCTGTATTATTCACACCTCTTAATTTCATTAGCGTTTTTACAGCCTTTGCATCTTTTCCTTTCATTAGATAAAAGTGTGGTGTCTCCGGCATGAGAAAGAAGAATAACATAAAAGAAAGTGATACAGAAAGTAGTGTCAGATTCATCGTATGGTATTGCAAATATGCTCCAGCTACTGCGACATAAAAAGCTGCTACTTTGGCGAATATGCTCATAATGGTAATTAGTGTCCCTCGAATTTCCTTATTGGCGATTTCTCCAAAATATACAATTGTTGTACTATATCCTCCTCCACTTCCAATTCCAGCAATGATTCTTGCCACATACAAGTGAATGTAACTTTTAGCTAGGATTATGAGAACTGCACCAATTGCGTGTAATATTGCAAAGATAAGCATTGTGTACCTTCGACCCACTTTGTTAATGAATAGGGGAAATATCAAACCACCAATTATGGCACTCAGACTGGGCAACGCTGCTATCCAGGCTCCTTGTGAGTCAGAAACAGGAAAGTCTGTTTGGTTGCTTTTTAAATATGGCAATGCTGGCGACGTCCATACCATGATGACAGCACAATCTATATTTATGATAATCGCTGTAAAAAATATGTATAGTATATATTTTCGAATTTCAATTCATTACTGTATGTTGTACTTAACAATGAGTGAAATATATTTCTAATTAGTTCCCCCCTCTCATTTTTTCGAAGTATCTAGGCACACCGAAAATATTTTGCTCACGCTCACGAAACTTCGGTGAATCTAGCCGCCCTTTCCAGTTTCCCTGGGCTCGCTGATAACATTTTTCTACGTTTACTGAATTTTGGTGAACCTAGACACGGTCTTTTCTTTTGCGCGTCGAAAATAATCGTTGATTTTTTTTTGAATTAGAATGAAATAATTGATGCCAACTATTATTTGAAATTGGTTTTACGTTAATAGACAGCTGCAACAAAAACCATATCTTTATATTTACTGTGTTTAATGCACGAAATCACTCCTTACTATTATTTTTCATGCCAATATTAGTGTGGAAAATATGTAATCTTTTGTTTTTAAATTTATATACAACCAGTTTCACATTTCAAGTAAAAGAGGATTTTAAATATCGCACGAAACGAGTTTTTAATCTCAACATCACTGTTCACATGCGAGCGTCAATACTTATTACGCAGAACAGAACGGTAAATATCACAATTAACCAATAATTATGTCGACTTATTGCGAGATTAAATTAATTTAATCCTAAAAATCTTTACACTTACTGATCTTTTTCAGAATGATGCAGAAGTTTTTAAAACACACGATACAAATCATCTGTGGGTAACATTTCTTTAAAACTACCATTTCGAAATATTAAAGTTTTCAAATCGAATTCCAAAAGTAAGTAAAAAAAGTCTTGTGGGCGAATTTTTTAACATGAGCACCTGTTGTTCTGTATAGTGGTGTATTTACATTTACATTTACTATATTTACACCACAATAGAATACATTTTATATTTGAGAAAATCCTTCCATAATATTTTTTTCATTTACTTTTTAAGGAATTATGACACCCGGTACCTAAAATTTTAAAATTTAAGAAAAAAACATAAAGAAGGTTTTTAAAGAAAGGCTTCCCAGAGATTTTTTTGGTCTTATACTCTTAATACTTTCGCGTTAAAAGTTGTTAAAATGTGCAAAAAAAACTTGACTAATATAATTCAAAACATGCGGTTTAACAAGCGCCACAGGGTCCCACTAGGAGCAACTGTCATCCAAAAATTACAAAAATTATAAATGAAGAAAATTAGAAAATACCATCATCTTGAAACTTTTAATTACAAATTAACTGTTTAATTCTTTATTTCGGTTACTGAAAAGAATAAAAATTCAAGGTAGGAAAACTTACCACCAATACAAGCAATAAACTGAGGAAGAAAGCTTTTTCCTTCTGCACCGCTTTCATCACTATCTTTTAAATTCTCACTTTTTACTATTCTTATACTTTTTGCTTGCTTCCTTCGTTCAGAATTCAACTTGAAACTGTCCATTCCTGAGATTTTTTTTCTAATTGAAAAGTAGTTTCAAGAGAACTGATGACTTTGCAGCTTCAAGAACGACTGGGAGTAGTAAATGCAGGTAAAGACTGGATTTGTAATTATTGATAATGCGTAAAACAATTTATATTCAAGAAGAAAATTGGTATGAGAGGCAATTTATTCTAAATAATTTAGCATCTGATGAAAATGAATAACATTAAAGATTATAATAAATTACAACTTCAATTTCTGGAATAAATAATGCTGTTAATTAATGCTAAGGGCGAGATTTTGTGTGGAATACAGTTTGCAATTATTTTACCAATTAATAATCATTGACTTGCGCCTTTTCATAGAAAAGTTGGAAAAAGTTCTAGTTTTTTTTTAATCTTTTACACTATGTCGCTTATTATTCAGCAATTTCATATTTCAGAAACAATATCCTAATTTTTCAAACTACAATCCTTTTTCTAATGTTTTCAGTTGCGTTGTGGATAGTTATTTTTTCAGGTCGATTTGGTTAATGAAAGAAAATACCTATTAATAAGCGACATAGTGTAAAAGACATTCATTCTAAAAAATCATACCATTTCTCGATTTACAGGATAAACATGTTGAAACAATCGCCAAATTTTCTAAATTAAACAATTACTTCTAACCAGCGTTAATTATGTCATTAATTCCAGAAAATACTGACTTTTAACGATTTGGTGGAAAAAAATGAGCCCACTGAATAGAAATCATAAATATTGGCGGTAAAAGGCTGGATAAAAATCTTCAACTGTCTTTTTGTACCACAAAAACGTGTACCTAAGGAAATTTTGATTGGAAAATTCCTTCGAAAATTATCGCGTCGTCAGACTACAGACAGACCGGCAGACGGACATGTTCGTAAAACCCATTTGTTTTACTCAGGGGGTCTCAAAACGTCGAGAATTGACGAAAACTGGTCCAAATTCATACAAATCTAATAACTTCCATCATAAATGACGAGAATGTAAACAATTGTACAAATTGAAATTGTTTGAACTATTTGAAAATATACTCAACAAGAAATATTATTTCAGAAATTCATTAACTGTATCAAGCAAGTAATAATATTTAAACAATTCAAAAATAGTTATAATATACGTGAAAACTTGTCACTTATCAAATAAAAATAATTTATGTTGAAGAAGATCCAAAAATACCGTCTTCAGCATACATTTGACATAAAACTGCTATTTTGCATTTTTGTGGGGTATTTTCCGTGCACAATGCGAGGGTGTTAGGAGGAGGTTCAAATTAGAAGTTACTGGGTGGAATTAATTCCTTGAATATTCCTTATGAAGTGGCAATACTTTAATTTACAAAAAGTTAATAAGAAGTACTTCTTCTTTAAATTCTTTCGAAAACGGAGATTTTTGTATTTGTAACCCCATGTTAATTTCAAAAGCCCGAAGGTACGGGTTAATGTTGAATGACTTGCCAAAAAAATAGGCAATTTCTTTTTAGACTACCCTGGTATTCATTTAGGTCTATTTTTCATTAAGGCCATGTCACACTTACCCGATTCCTGCCTTACCCACATATTTTTTTAAACAATTAACGTCGACATGAAACGAAATATCCAGTTGAAATTATGGGATATTAAATAAAAGGCACTAAAGAACTTTTGTATGGTCCTAAATCATTAGAATGAGGAAAAAATTTATTTAAACAAAAATGGTTTCTTATTCTACAAATAGCCTATATTTATAATAAATAATGCAAAAAATATGTATACTATACATTTTTAAATTTTACCTCAGCATTTTAGGGTAGACCAGGGACAGATTCAGAAAATACCATCAAAGACATACTGGTGAAGATATGAAACAATTAAAATACCTTCAACGGTTTTCAATATAGGATAACATTCTTTTTATGTACTGTATTTATATTAAGAGATTATTTCTCAATTAAATTGTCTAAATCTGTATCTGAAAGCTATTTAATTCTTCATTAAAATGACCATAAATAATACAAATTCAAAATCATTGTTCAGTTTTCCATTCCTCTGACCAAATATTAATTACCTGGAGGCTTTCTCAAAATTGAAGTATTACCAATATTAGCAGCAAACTGCGGAAGAAAGTTTCCTCCATTTACATCTCTTGCAGTACTATTGCTCAAATGCTCACTTTTCACTATTATTTTACATATTTCGCTTGTTATTTGCGTCCAACAATTCTATTCCTGAAAATTACTATTTTTGTAATATAACGATTTTATCTGAAGATGGTTCACTGTAAATCTCACAGAAAAACTCCGAGCCTTTTTCTTCTGATATCAAATATTTAGTTTCGCTGCAACATTTTAATCTGCACATAAAGTATATTTTCAACCTTTAGGTATCTTTTATAATTAATTAGCATACTTTGAATTCACAATACTATGAAAAAAAGTATTATACTAGGGCTGAGTTCGGGTATTGAAATAAGACTCGGAAAAAAACAGTCGCAAAAAACAGTCACAAAAAAATTATAATTGTAAAAAAAGATCTCTGGATTTTATAGTTTAGTTATTTATAAAACAACTGCGCAAAATATGCAATCCCAAGAGTAGCAATTGTCTGTGTTCACGTGTATCATACGCTATTTTTTGCAACAAGCATCCGAGAAAATTATTCAGAAATTTTTTACACTTTTTCACACAAATTTTCGAATCTGTATGATAGTTTTTAGCCAAATTTGTGTATTTTGTTGAATAATTTCTCAGAATATTTTTATTTTGTCGATGTGTAAAGATACTCATTTCTAAAATTCGCATGCGCCAATATTATTCTCGCACAGTTTACTGGATTGAAGCACTTTCTACATCCTTTAGAGGCATGGAAGTCTTTACTTTTGAGGTGGATGTTGTAAAAACTATGTGGATTGCACTGTTAACTTTTTACTGTGCAGTGTTTCTGCATTGTGGACATTTTTTGTGAGTATTATCTCCTTTTTAATAAAAAAATGTAACGAAATCAAATACTCAATTCAAAAATACATTCATAAATCCACTTCTTTGACAGAATAAAAAAGACCTTTATAATAATTTGTATTATTCTTTGCTATTTAGTAAAGTTAATTCACATATCATGTATACCCCTGGGGATAGTCTTGCGGAAAATTCATCAATAGTAGACAGTACGTTAAAATATTGTATCCCGTAGGTTGTGTAGACTGTAGGTAAATATGAATACTAAAACATCGATTTTTCTTTATACGTCGTGTAAGAGCTCAACCAATAATTAACGTATCGAAAATTCATTAAAAGAGGATAAAGAATTTCATCCAACAGACTTGCCTTGAAGTTTTAGTACCACTCGGTTGAATAGTGTAGGCTGAAGGACTGTATATGTGTCGACTAATTTTTAAAAATCATACATTTTTTATATTTTAATGAATCTGCTGAATCCTATTTACCAAATATGGAAAATACATATGCCGGCAAGTTATTTTTTTGTTATTTTTTGTTGATCCCAAAAGTTCTGATGCAAATCGGTGGAGAATTGAATTGTAGTATTGTGAATCTTGATATATTCGATTTATTTTCTTAAAAATTCATACTCTAGAGATTAAACTTCTTTTTTGGACTCTAGCACGTTTTTTTATAAACTTCAAGGTTACAGTAATTAAAAATTGTGTTAACTACAAAATATACATTTGTTCATAACTTGTGACTGAAATACAATGATAAAGGAAGGATGGTTTTAATATCAGTGCAGCGTCAATACGATGTCGCATGGACTATCCATTTTTTACCAGGATTGCATCAGGGCTGAATCAAGAATGGACTACACCGAAAAAAATGGATAACTGAACTCTCTATATTTATCTTTAATCAGGGCACAAATATCGTTGGAAACGAACCAATAATATTAGGAAAATCCTTAAAACAGGGATTTGCAGCAGAATTTATTTTGAGTCTTATTATTAATGAATCATATTCATAAATCGTTAAAAGATGTTTATAGCTGAATTGAAAATGTTGAAAGTCTGAATACAGCGCTAATTAAATAGGAATAATTTTGACGTGTTTTGAAATTTATGATTGATTTTATAGCTTAAGTTACAAATGTAAAGCTAATAAGGGTCTAAATGAATTAAATAATTTCATTTTTCAGTATTTATCTCTTTAAACTATAAATTTTATCAGTGAAGACTGGAATTATTATGCGGATCAACAATTGGGATAAATCTTGGCAATGATTATAGTTATTTCATTCACACAGTATAATTTAGCAGCACAATGTACCAAAATTTTTTTTATTTTGTTGAAGAAATGGTCACCCTGCCGCCAGTAACTAGGTGCGAAATTCGGTCAAACCTTGGCCCAAATATGGGCCGGCCGTCGGATATACTAGGGTTCATTATTTCAAAACAACCGAAATTTGGGTGCGAATAGCTTCATTTTTGTGTAGAAATATTCACATTCGGACCGAAATTTCGGTACACGTAGACACTTCCTTTTTTCAAGAAAAAAATTCTAAGCTCCATCTTTATGATAAATGGTAAATGTTCCGAAAAATGCACATTTGATGCTTCGTTTTTTTTAATTGTTTGAAAAAAGTTTTAAAAAGAATATATGAAAAAAATTGCTTAAACAAAATTTTTAGAAAAATAATTGTTCGAAGAAAAATTTTTTAAAAAAATGTAAGGGTTTCAGCACGGGGCTGCGAAACCCTAGAAATTGTAATAGGTTTAAATTATTTATTTAAAAATTATTTTATTAATATTCCCGTTAACAGTTAATTTATTTTACATCTGCATGATGTCGCATGATAATGAAAAAATTAATGAGAAAAAATAATTAAAAAATTTTTTTTTTTTTCAACTGCCTTGAGCTTATGAGGATGGTTCTTTCATTGACTTTGCATTCTGTAGGTATAGAGTAATGGGTGAGACTCCCGACTGCTAGGCGACAGATTCAGGTATAGATGTAGGTTCGAAACCCCGTAACGTTAGAAATTTTGTTCGTAGTATAATCTTGAAAAATGTAATATATGTATTCATTCTAAGAAGGAGCATTAACATTTATAGTCAAAATACTCGCAATAAATTATTATTTATTTTTTGAATACCTTGAACCTTAAAAAATCAAAGTCGGCCCCGCATTGTTGTCCAAGGTTGGGCCAACATCATTTCAATAGATGGCCCGCATATGGAACCAAACGTCGGGCCGACGTTGAGAAGTCAAAGGCGGTTGACCGTGATCATTTAGCTGGTTGGCCCGACCAGTGGCGCACAAAGTTGGACCGACCGTCCGACGGTCTGCCCGACCGTGGACCGACGGTCAATTCGCACCTGGGTACTGCCCAACGCGTATCTCGGCAGAACGAATGTTATTTGGTCCAAATTGTTTAAAGAACAGACCATTCAGAGAATCCTCTTTCGGTATTGGTACAGTCTCGTTGGCAATGTCTCAATCTAAGCGTACTTTAACCCTTTCAAAGGTATTCTGAAGATCCGCTCTAGGAGCCATTAATGGAAGCAAATTTGGCCATAGAATTAGTTCGATGACGTACTTGTGATTCTCATCTAACCCGACTTCGCAAGACTCTGATACTAAACGGTTAGTTCGACCTGCATATATATATATATAACTTTCGTAATGATAAATATACAGTTGAATGGGAAAAGGATGTACTGTGTAGTCTTTATGTGGCCAATCTAATTCTGTAAAAATAAAGTATCATTAAATTAATTTCCTCAGTCACAGTTTTTATTTTACAAAAAAAAAAAGATAGATTTGAGAAAGAAAATAAAAATCAGTCCGAGAGGAGGCCAGCAAGCGCGCACAATATGGAATCAAGTTCGGGTGAGTCCGTATAGAGAATCAAGTTTCAGTTTTTCTGTATTCGAGTATATGGAACCAAGTCGATTTTTTCACAGCTTGATTTTTTTCCAATAAAATAAGCAAGCATATGATTTTGCAGCACCTAATAAAATATTGACAAATTCTAGAAAATAGAAAGTATTAAAAAGATTTTCGTACAATTTTATTACGTGGTGCAGAACGGTATACTATTGTTAATGTTATCACCAAAATATAAAACCTCAAAATAGATGAAAATATAATTTATTCCGTATATAGAACAACTGAAGCCTGATTCTTTATGGGGATTCACCCGAAATTGATGCCATATTGTAAGAAGCTGTCGAGTCATCTAATTTAAATGATTTCCAATAAAAAATAAATGTACAGCAATTAAAACCACACATTAAAATTATATATATATAAACTAGAGGTTAACAACCACCGCAGGGTCCCACTGGGAGTAACTGTCATCTAAAAAAATGACATCGGCTCCCAGTAGGACCGC
>JAABKJ010006071.1:0-22334 GCA_011634705.1 Andricus grossulariae | reverse complement strand
ATAAATAATTATCAAAATGAATTAATTTTTGGTGTGAGAAGTACTATCTAATAGAACTACAATTAGGCCAATTTTTATCCCGATCAGACAACTTTCATTTTGGAGGTGGGTACATTTCAGAAATTATGCCCCTACTATTGTATTTTAAAAACTAAAGTCAAAATGTATATAACTATGTATATTTCTTGGTTGCCCACTCATGGTATAACAACGGGCATTTTAATGAATGAACAAACAAACAAAAGGAAATTTAGATTTTTGCAGATTTTGAAATAAAATTTTGGAACCTTTTTAAGAATTTTGAAAGGTTTCAAGAAAATAATTTTTTTTTAAGATTCCTGGGAAGGTTTTTAATGTCTTTTTTTTATTCAAACAAATAATTTTTAAAGAAAATTCAAAAATATTTTTAAACACTTCTAAGCATTTCAAAAAATGAATCTTCGAGTCTTGTCACCTCTGCTTCGCAGAACCTGCGAAAAGTTTTCGAGAAATGTACTTCCCCAAACAAATGAAATAAAAAAAAGAACTGCAACTCTTTAAAAAATGCTTCCCTAAAATCTTATTATCTAGATATTAGCTTAAACCTGCAGCTAATTCTTCATTTATTTCATTATTTTCAAATAATTTTGTGAAAAATATTATCTATTACAATTTATTTAAAAAGGTATTAGCTGTGTACAAATGTTTATAATATAACTTTCCAATTGGTATCTCAAATTTGATTGCAAGGAATCACGTATTATCAGTTTGTTTTTAAAGTTATATCAATATAATTTTACTAAGATTCTGGAGAAAATTCGAAAAGATTTTTGAAGATTTCACAAATGTCGAAAAGGAATTTAGAACATTTTGAAGGATTTTTTTTTCATTTTACAGGATTTACAAAATATTAGGAAAAATTTGGTGTCAGTTTGAAAGATATTTAAGACTTATAGAAGTTTTGAAAAAATTTTAAGATATTTGATAAATTTTCGGAAAACCCTTGAAAGTTCAAAAAATTAGCTTAAAACCTTCCATGTTTTTTTTACATTTTTAGAAATTTTCAGAGGAATCTTAAGAAAAATTTTGTATTCTTTTAAAGTTCTTAAAAATCTTCTAAATTTTTTGTTCAAAATACCAAAAAATGTACATTTGGTTTAACCTTCTATATATTTTTTGAAATAATTCAGTTTTCCTACAAAATGTTTAAATTGTCTTAAAATCTTCTAGATTATGTTTCGTGTATTTCCAATAAAATCGAAATCATTTAAAATTTTCCCAGAAATATTATTATCGGCACCAGTTACTTTTTTTGTCACCGGTACCGACAGTTTACACATTTTGTAAATTAATATATTGTCAGTTTTTGTCCATTATTTCATTTTTCTTACCTCTTTAAAAGTGTGAAAAAGATTAGAAATTCTATACTGCGGTAGCAAAATGTTAATAACAGAATTATTTCCTAATGCTGAAAAATCATTTGCAATTAAAATGTTCTCTTTTATCAATAATCTTTAGAAACATGTAAAAATACATTTTATCATGAAACAAAATCACTTATTTAGAAACTCTGATTTACACAATTGATGGTGCAGTAAATTCGTAATATTTATTAATAAACTTAATTAACAGACAGTTATAACTTAAACAAGCTTTGTTTTGAGTGTCTGATAAAATTCTTAGAAACTAAACAAAAAATTCAGCTGCAAGAATAAAAAACGAACCCATTTGGACAAGCACAAAAATATGATTCATTCTGCAAAGAAAGCCCGCTTTAAGAAGTCACGACTTAAAAAGACAAGAAATAAAAATTAATTGTTCTGTCTTGTTTTTTTTTAATATCTTACTTTGTTTATGGAATCATTAATATCAGTTAATATACATAAATATATTCAATCGAATGTATATTTTTGAACAAATTGAAAAAATATAAATAAAATATAAACTATTTTTCCTTTCTCCAATCATTAATTAAATTATTTGAGCAAAGTACAATTATTATTTTTTTATTTTATAATCATTGACTCATTTCTTTGAGTATATGTATAAACAATTTAATATGTCTATTTGCTGGGAACGTAACTTTTTTAATTTCAAATAATTGTCTATCATTATAATGAAATTTGGTTCCTAATTAATAAAACTTAGGTTAAAAGCTACCGCGGGCTTCGCATCCAGCCCCTTGACCCTGCCGTCGTGAAACGTATTGTTTCGGCCGAGTCAAGCGCAGGCCGTAAAGTCTTGTTCAACAAGATGCAAGGTTTGCACTGCAACCCCTCTGTAGTACCCATCGTCGAGATACATTAGGAAAAAAAGAGAGACACTAGGAAAAGGAAAAGAAAGGAAATACAGTGCAGGACTACATATTATGAGGCCCCGTCTGGATTTACGCTAACAATTTAAAATTATTTTACTGTTTCTTTCTATTTTAGTTTAAATGTAAATGATTTCATCTTTCTTTAGAGAAAATTCCACAGTTTGGTGGAAAATTCAACACTTCTCGTTGATTCCTTTTTCCTGTCGATAGTTGAACTATTTTTAACTGATGAATAATTTTTTTTTATTCCAAAGTTAAAAATTCATTTTTAATTATCAACAATTTTTTTCTTTTAAAATTTCATCTTAAAAAAAAAATTATTTAAACAAAAACTGACGAGGTTTTTGAAATCTAACGAAGATATTCATATGTATTCAGGAGACTTTTTTTGACCTTTTCAACTACATTTTTCTCGGGGACCTATCAGAGCATACAGAAGTATTAGTGGCGACTGGTTTATAGCGGCGACTATATTAATTGAGTCTGGACCAATCACTTAGCCCCATTTAAAATATTCGCTTCTTCACAGGTAATTCAGTTTAGTAGATGATAATTTAGTTTACGAACCATCGTCAGTGAAGTCTGTCGTCTTAGTGAAATTTTAAAATGAAATTTCTGAAAAGTTTGAACCGGACTCATAAACTTCCTTGTTTATTGTGGGCTTCTAAACAAACTCGATTTTTCGATCTATGTGAAGGAAATTCCCATTAAAAAAAAATTGGAAGAACAAAGGCCTCATGTACCAATGTGGCCAACGAGATTGCAGAAAGAAGAAGGCTGCAAGAGATGGAACTTTCTTCGACGTCACCCAGATAAAGTAGAAGTTATCCCACAAGTGATAGTTTATTAGATTTTAAAATATCCATCTTCTATCATTTGTTGTTTGCATCCAATGACGTTGATGAAAATTCTTTCTGGATCCCGCGACGCTCGAACACTTCAAAAAGTAATACAAAAATACGTAGAACCAGCGACATATGTCGTAACAGATATGTGGCGTGGTTATAGTAATTTGGATAAATTGGGGTCCCAGCACTCAACGGTCAACCACTCTACGAATTTCGTCAATCCCAACGACAACAATATTCATACTCAAAATATTGAGTCGCACTGGTGCAAGATCAAACGGGACCTCCGTAGGAGACTCGGGAAAATACAGTTGAGAATACTGAACATTGCCTGATAGAATATGTTTGGAGAAACACCTACACTCCAACGAAGAACTTTTTCTCAGTATTTTGGAAGCCATTAAGTATTTCTATCCACACTGAGGGCCAACTCATTTTTCTAACGAAGGAAGAATTTTTTTAAAAACATGCAATGAATTATTTATAATAACATGGATAAATTCTAAATTAATAAATTTTAAATTAATAGAATTTTAATTCACGTTTCCATAATATGAAATAATTTACATATAAACCAAAAAAATAAAGAAACAGTAAAATAATTTTAAATTGTTAGCGTAAATCCAGACGGGCCTCATAATATGTAGTCCTGCACTGTATTTCCTTTCTTTTCCTTTTCCTAGTGTCTCTCTTATTTTCGCAATGTATCTCGGCGATGGGTACTACAGAGGGGTCGCAGTGCAAACTTTGCGTCTTGTTGAACAACACTTTACGGCCAGCGCTTGACTCGGCCGAAACAATACGTTTCGCGACGGCAGGGTCAAGGGGCTGGATGCGAACCCCGTGGTAGCTTTTACACGAAACTTG
The DNA here is from genome assembly GCA_011634705.1 of Andricus grossulariae. Taxonomy (NCBI): domain Eukaryota; kingdom Metazoa; phylum Arthropoda; class Insecta; order Hymenoptera; family Cynipidae; genus Andricus; species Andricus grossulariae. The sequence continues at coordinate 18,323 of JAABKJ010006071.1, read as the reverse complement.
GCTCTTAATTCTGCACTTTTAATGAAAAACAGCGGTCTTATAATAAATAAAAAAATTGACTCTGGCGGTAAATAATTATGCACTTTCCAGTTAGTGCTAATGATAACTCCTCGAGTAGAAACTTCAATGGTAAATCATTTAAGAAATTGCTAACTCTCATCATTTACAGACGTGCAACGTACACCTTTAAAGCATATACCGGGAATATAAATCACCACTGCCAGTGAAACTATATTTTACTACACTTATATTTTGTTTTTACCTAAGAGCCTTGTAGTATTAGCATTTATTGTATCAGTATCGTAAAACTCATCTGATCAACCGTATACACCACAGAACTCTACTGCATAGCCTTAAGTCCCGTAGAATTCTACTGCACAGCCTTATATAGAACTGCCCAGGTGCTTCATATCGAGTTTACCAAGTCGGATCAAGGTGGAAATATGTCTCTCTTTTGAACTGAATTGACTTAACAAATAGCTCCTGCGGGTTCTTTGCGGAATCTACCAAGTACTCTACTAATTGCAGATTCAATAATTTTAGTTATTAATAGACAGATAGAAATAGGAAGTCGGGTTATTAGCTTCTATCAGAGTTTATTCATAGTGTAATTCAGAAGCACTGATCTCAGTGTTTCTGTCCAGCATTCCTCGTTCAATAACAATTGAACAAAAAATGAAAAAATCTGTCGAAAATGACCAGGAACTTTGAGTATTAATAAGATCGCTTCTATGATCAATTTCTTACCAGGGATCGCAAAACAGTACACCCAAAGAACAAATATACTCGTAATGCATAGCATCTCACAGAGTAGAGTAATATAATACATACTTACAGAGCGTAAACTCCTTTTCAGGATTTTGCAAATAGTTTTTGACAAAATCTTTAATGGACTGTACAGTCTCCAGTGGTCCAAAAAATCCTTGAAGCACCAGTTGATCTGGAAACTGTATCCTAATGATCGCTCGTTGATATCTGTGTAGTTGACTCAATGTTGTTTTATCAATATCTAATTGACGCTGTGACACTGTTAAGAGTGGTGATTCCTCAATTCTGTTACGGTTTTTCTTTGCGTCCCGTAATAGCACTTTTGCATCTTCAACCGTTAGGTCAAAGAAAGAATCCGGCAACTCCTCTCGGGGAATGGCTTTGGCTCCTGCTTGGTTAAATACCAGCGCATTTCTTTCTCCCAACTAAAATCAGATTTAGGTTTAGGTACAAGTACTACTCTATACATATACAATTCTGTTGGTTACTCACTGCAAAATTTTCAGAATCAATGAAACCTATCAGGAAAGTAAACTGATACAACATAAGGTCAAATTCATGCCAGTCATAAAAAAGCGTAAGTGCAAGTGAGAAACAAGTATATAGAGCATAAGAGCAACTATCGCACTGATCAATGCGACTACTATGAATTTGGCCTTACTGTACACACACACACACACACACACACACACACACACACATATACACAGGGTGTCCCAGACTCAAGTGTCCGGACTTATATAGCTGTATAAAAATAAAAATAAATAGATCAAAAATTCTTTTTTCAAAAATCAGTTGAATTTTCAGTTTTTGACTTGTGAAATATTTAGGCTAGACCAATCAGGAGCACGATATAAACAGACGCGTGTACGTGAGTGAGAGTCCAACGGAGTTTTATTGAAGCGAGCGCCGAGGTGGGGTTAGCAACGGGAGAACAGCGGTCACTACACTACGTTGGACTCCCGCTTACGCTTTTCTATGACTGGCATAAAACTGGCATTTGGAAACGAACTAAAAAGCCTATGGCAAAGCTACCGGACGCGTCCTCAGCTTTCTGCTAGAGGGTCCCCGTACCAAGGGTTTCTGCTGAATATGGTTACAATAATTAATAAGCAGTCGCGGAAAATTATCCAGGGATGGTCTTGGAGGAAAAATCCCCAAGTGGAGGCGTAAAAACTGTGCCGAAATCTAAAAGGCACCTGGAAATATACATGCGGGCTCTACAAGGATGGATGAACCTTTTCACTAGCTGCTTGTGGGAACAACAATTCATCAATCAAATTGAGTGAACGAAACGACTCAAGGATGATTTGCTGGATTGCTACGATGCCAGCATTGTTCTTGTTCGCAGAGGCTTCATGGCGCGTATGCACACTGTGTGGTGACAGAAAAACCTAGAGCTTCAGCACGTTTCGCAATAGTCTTTGCGAAATCAAGCTGCACGCCTCTTGCCAACTGGATATGAACCTAGAGCGCTTCCCCAACCGCTGCATAAAGAAGTCACAGACACAGAAATGGAAGCGACATGAAGACCAACCGTGGAAAGCAGGCAGCCCTGAAAGATGATCGCGATTTCAGGCCAAGGAGGAACATTAACATCCAGGTTCCTCCTAAGCCCCAAGATCTGGCTAAAATGGGTGCATCCCTTCGTGAGGATATTTCAGAGGAGCAGATCTCTGGATCATTGATTGTTTAGTTTATAGTGGCGAGAGCTTTGCCTAATTTAAATCGAAGGCACAAACCGACGATGGATCAAAAGACAAAAGACGGTTCCAAAAGTTCGCCCACGAACTGAGGATCTACCATCACAGACTGAACAAGGCAAAGCTGCTGCCCACCAAGTAACACATTGTTGACAAAAGACAGGTTTTATCTGACGCAAGGAGAAGAAAACAGAAGATGGAGTGGTGGGACAGGGAGAATCAACAATTACTCGCTGACCCATCGCGCCTTGTCAGCGGTGTCTCTGTTTCTGCCAAAAATCAACCCAAGCCCACAAGGTAGAGACTTTTTGGAGAGAGAGCTACAAGATTATAACACTGGAATTGAAGGAAAACACTACAAGTATTATACGCTTCATGGAGGTTTGCGAGAAACTCATAACATCTGAGGAGGAATGTCCATCAATCACTGCCGGACATTTCCGTTGCAGGACCAGATGGTATTAGGAGCTTCCGGTGGAAAAAGTTTACTTCTGCACACCAACATCTAGCCCGCATCTTCACTTCATATTTACAGTCGGAGATGCACATTCTGCACTAGCTCGTGTAATGACGCACTATACTCCCACCGAAAAAGGCGGTTTGTCTAATCCAGAGAATTACAAGCCAATAACATCTTGACACAGGAGAGACCTATACATGACTACGTGTGCCTCAGAGCCGCATTCAGGGCAAAACATCAGTGAGAGAGTCTCTCAGAAGAAGATACAAGCATCTTCTTTGACAGATTTGGTCTCCCAATCTATCGGCGTTGAACAAGGTATCTGCGACTAACATTTACTACTCCATAACCAACTTGACAGTGTGAGATGTAAAGTCGCGGAACGGATGACTCAAGGTGCAAGCTTTCGTTCATGCGCATAACCTTTAATGACTTGATTTCGAGAGATCTAAGCTCGCCCTTCGTCTATCGGACGACTCCAAATGAATGGAGTACAACCGGGACGGCAAGCATGTTTGTTGCAGATACTTTGTTCCTCGCCGACAGTGCGGAGAACCAAATCTGTCACATAAGACGTTTGTACCTGCATCGGGGAGCAATTTTATAGATGTTACGTCCTGAATGCGGCTCTGTGGCAAGGTCAGGTGTGTTTAAGTCTCTCCAGAATCTCCCGAGTGTACTCTTCGACAATCCTTAGAGCCAGATTCAGTTGCTCCGAATTTCTAACACAGATCTTGAGATCACCCATGTAAAATACATAAGTCACCGTATGCTTTAGATATCAGGTTTTGTATCAGAAGTACCCTTGGGAATTGCGATGTGCGAGAAGATAGTGGCAAAAGTGAAGGACGCAACTCTGAAAGGTGACGTTGTTAGTTGTCACAGGATGTTTTCCAGTGAATCTAGTCTTCTAACGGGCGCCAATCTTCACAGGATATTTTCCAGATGAGATAGTAAATCTGGTCTTCCAACGGGCGCCAATCTTCCTCTACACCTCGTTATGTTTGGATGAACCTTTTAGCTTTCCAACTGACAAATGGTAAGTCTAAGGAAGGTTGAATCTAATGCTTTCCGGTAGTCAATTCAGGTCATCGACAGTCAGCGCTTGTATGATGCTGTGTCCTTGCAGACGCATCTATCAAGTAGCAGGTTTTCTCGGCAGCCTGCTACGTCTTTTTTCGAGCCATGTTGTTCGTACATCTCTCCTCATACAGGGTCAATTCTTCAAACAATCCTCTCCTTTAGAATAGTTGTAAAGATCTTATACAGCGTGTTCAGACAAGTTATTGGACTGTAGTTCCCTGGGTTCGATACGTTGTTGATTCAAGCTGTCGATTCTCCCTGACACACCCTTCCCCCTTCAGTATTCTCCTCCATGCTTAAGATAACATCCGTAAGTTGTTAACAATGTGCTTCTTGATTGTTAGCAGCTTTGACTCGTTCAGTGTGTGATGGTAGATCCTCACATTATAAGTGAACTTTCGGTCCCCTTCCGTAAACGACCTACCAGATGTTATGTAATCAATCACACACTGAACACGGGACGCATTCCGGCTTGCCCCTCCTATCTTCTTGTTAAGTTGATGCAATCGCATTTGGTCTTTTGATCCATCGTTGGTTTTGGGCTTCGATTTGAATAAAAGAGAGTATATATATATATGAATAAAAAACTGTATGTTGTGTTCGGATGGTATGTTTTTTTAATTATTATCAGAATTGTGAACGTATAGTTGGCGAAAGAATGAGTGAAAGAGTTAGAAAATAGGAATTCGCGCGGGATTTATATTTACTTTACATATGATCGGAAATTTAGTATTGAACTGAATATAAGAGAGGTGTCTATAACAATAATTAACCAATCCACAAAGTATTGACCTTTCTTTGAACAATCAAATTTTAATCTGACATTGATTTTCAATAAATTTCATTTACTGATATTTTGAGCCTTATTTGGTAATGCGTTTGCATCATTCCCCATCATGTTTTGAACTTAAGATGGCATTTTAAAACAAATGGATTGTGATCGCTGTATATATCTGCTCTTGGGTAGCTTTTGCAGACTCTAGTCTGATTTTTAAACTTGGGCTTTACAAAAATATAACCTATTTGATATCTTACAACGTGTCCCTGCTGGCTCAATGCATAGATTCGCCGTTTATGGTTTTCAAATAATAGTCTGCTTAAAATAACTAGCTTATCTTTCGCACGCTGAGATTATTTATAATTATAAATTATACTCAGTCAGCATCCCAAATTCTTCTTTCTTTTGTTAACCAGGCAAATTAAGATCAGCTGACAGAAAATTCAGAATTACCAATCCCTTTCTCCGAAAAAATTTTAACGTCTTCCTTGCAACCTAAAGCGCAAGTGCGGCTTCGATGTTTATTCAACGCTTATAGACTTCTACGTGGTGAGCGCGTACCAATCGCGTGGAGCCCCCTGCCAGCGGCCGTGAGCGCCGTGAGTGGCGCGCTACCGCCTGAGCTAGTCGTTAAATATAGCGTATTTCGAGACCGAGACTCGCACCTCCCGAGCCCCCAAAGTGTACACTTTTACACGAAGACGAACCCAGCACTAAACGCTAGTTTTTATACCGCTTGCCTGTTCATACTTCGACCCCTACCTTCCGTCACTTGCAATCTCAGCTGTAGCAGCGTTGAAGCAAATCTCTGTTACGGAGAAGATGACCTCCTCTATGGGACGCTTGAACTTGACTACTCCTTACGGCGGGAAATTAATTTTCCCTGCCCAAGGAGAAGGCGAGTTTGGACCTGACCATGTAAGGAAGAAGACGCAGCGAGGACGACCCTAAAGGGTAAGAATTCGTGGTTAATAGAGTGGAAGTATCAGCGTGAATTCGACTAAGCAGCGAAATTTGGGTGGCTCTCGATTCCCAAAACAGCTCCCTAAGCCAAGACGTGAACTATGGTATCAAGGCTGAATGTAAAAGGAGGGTGTGGTGACATATACGGTGTCTCTGGCTAGCCGGGCGACCTCAGAGTAAAATTGCCTTATCTCTAAAAGCAGGGCTCTGTAGAGATTGACTCAATGTTTCCCTAACTACTTATGGGAACGAAATAAGTTATTTCCAAAATCATAAAAAACACCCAGGGGGAGTCGGCAACCATCCCTCTGGAAGAAGCATCTTCTCCTGATGAGATGATACATAATTACCGAAGGAGCCTTAGAGCATATTTCGGATCTCTGAGTGTGAAAACATACATGAGCAACCCTGGCGTAGCAACCTTGGCAGCACACTGAATGATATCAGGGATCAGAAGAAGATGCGGCTAAAATGTCTAACAATTTCTTATAGCCAGGCCCTTCAGAGTCACCTAAAAGTGGCCATGATCGCGGAGGGGTTCCTAATAACCAAACTCGATGACGAAATCGCTTAAAAAATTATGCTTTTATCTTTATTTCTTCGAACAAGTTATCTCGAACTTGGCTCATTTAAACTGCTAGCGGATCACGACCTTGGGCGGGAGCTAAGATCAAAGTGACCGACAGCAAACACCTCCCAAGACCAGTAAAGCTGGTGGCTTGGGTTCCTGGTGTATACGTGAAACCAACAGCAGTACTTAAGAGGATAGCAATCTAAAATCTAAAATAAAGAGGATCAATATAAAGATCCTCTCAAAAACCAAAGTTATACCCGAAAACAGAGCTCCGGATCTGTTTTCGGAAGAGGTGAGGGAGACACCTGGAAGTTCAAATGGACACTAGATGCCCCCCTTCCAGTCTTAATTTTATCCAAATAAATCTTCAAAACGCTAAAGGAACGTCTGCTATCTTAAGCAGTTCCATACAAAAATCTAGGGTGATTTGCTCAGCGTACCTACTATTTGACTTCCAGGACCCACCGCCATCTGAGGAATGGAGAAACATGGTGAAATACTGCTACATTAAACAGTGGCCATTGCTCATGGGATGTGATGCTAACGCACATCATTCGACTTGGGATAGTAAGAAATTCCACCACAGGAGTGAGTCATTATTAAGTTACCTTTTAACTACTGATTTAACTTCATTGAATCGGGGTTATGCACCTACAATACATTATTATAGAGGATGACCTAACATTTTATAAAAAGTGTTATGCAAAAATAGTGACCATTATTTATTATTATTTGTAATCGACGTTGATAAATCGATTTTCATTTATACAAGAAACTGCGTACGCATAAAATTAACCATTTTAATGCATATTTTGAATATGTGGATTATTTATTTATGAGTTTTCACCTAAAATAGCAACTCCAATACATTGAACCCTCTTACTTCTTATAGTTTTTAACTCAATATAAAATATATTATCTGTTAATCTGAAACATTAAAAAATGTTGTTATATAATTTAACAATTTTTTATTTTGGATTTTTATTTTGGGACAGGTGTGTGACAAGACATTTGTTGTTCTTTTTTGTTTATATTTTTTAAACGAAGTCTCATCAGATTTAAAAAACTGGCAAATGACTGGGACTTAAAGTGGTCAAATTTTTGGCAACTACCCTCATAATTATTTGAAATAATATTTTTACAATTCCCGTAGGCAGAAAGTGACGAATGCGAGCGCTGCAAGCGCGCGTGACTTTCTAGTAATACAAAATTATAATGGAACGAATTATGCAATTACCGACAAAATAATTTTTTAGTTTGATTTAAATTAGGATAACGACGTTTAACTTTGATAGTAATTTCAAGGATAGTTCAGAGCATACTGTCTTCAAATTTCATTAGAAAAATCCAAAAACTATAAGCATTTAATTCTCTACGAGTGTCCATATTTGAAAATTTCAAATTTGAATTTCTTATGGCCAGGGGCCTCCCCACTTTTGCGCCAAAGATCTTATGCGCTGTTCTTGTATCAGGGGCCCCATTTATTTCGATTATTGCATACTAAATATAATTTTCTCAGAAAAAAACGTATTTTACCGCATATCTTTGTACTGTTTAAATTATGTATGCAAAGAAGTAGACAAAATGGTTAGTTCACTTGGTCTCAGTTTTCTCTTTAATTTTAGATAAATGCAAATATAAAAATGTCTTTAAAAGTAGAGGTGTGGAAGTTTCATAATATTGTAAAGTAAGCTTCTTTACATGAATGCGTTATTTTGTAAACTAAACCAAGCACGATGTATGCAAATTGATTCATTCTTGCTGACAATACGGGAATAGCATCAGCGCATGCGCACTTCGATTCTTATCGACGAGCATGCGCACTTTACAAATAATAGATCAGTTTCTAAGCAAACAGCTGATGATATTGCAAGCTAGAGTTTACGTGGTTAGAGTACAAGTGAAATTTTCATTCTGATTTCTGACAAGACGATGAACTTTGATAACGAGTCCGATAAAACTGGTAAGGAATGTACACCACCAGATACTGTTCCAGAAGCGGCAAGCGCATCAAAAAAATCTAATTAACCTTTTTCGGATTGTTGTAAGAAAAAAAATGTTTAAAAAAATTTCGTACTCGATAACGAAAAATGAAAAACGATAACTGACGAAAAATAAAACTAATATGCAATTGCATTCAATTTACTTTGTAACGTGACGTTTAGAAAAACCCTCGCCCCTCGGACGTGACAAATCCTACGGACCCCCCCCTCTTAGCGTCACAGACTTATGGACAGCCCCTTTTGTGAATTCTCGACCGTTGGCAATCGCCTATTTTGCGCACTTTGTACCACAGATACCCGATTTCACTGCAAAAACTTCTCATAAAGTACAATCCTGCACAACTGGGTTTCTCTATAATGGATGGCATGCAATATCGTTATAAGAAATATTGTAGTTCTAACAATTACCGTTGGATAATAGTGAAAAGGTTAGGAAACCTTGTAGGTACCTGAATAAGTTCCTACAGGTATGACTGAAGAGTGACTTATAGGATCCTATGCAGTTACCTATATAGGATACTATTTCAAAGAAATGTTTTCAGAAATGTAATAATGTACTGCGAAGTAGTTTTCTATGCGAGCTACAGCTGCGCAATAGTTTTTCTTGACTGTTGGATTGCACTAATAATAAGTTGCATTGCACAAGTACATATATACTGTAACTATAGTTCCTTGTTAATATTATTAATCATGAAAAAATTGTATTAAGTTTTTAATTAAGTAAATAATATTAGAATCCTTTATAGATTTCTATATAGGTTCCTATAGCACATATCCGCCCAACGTATTATGCGCATATGTGAAACGTTAATATTTATGTTTCTTTAAACTTTTGTGCGGAATCTTGGAAAAGTAGTGAGGATGAATTGAGCCAAAATCAATCCACAATCACACCTTTCCCTCGTTCCAGGATATTAAAAACACTTAAAATATGTTGCGTATAGAATTATGGGTGGTTCAATTTTAGTAGAGACATACTTCTGATATAGTGGATTTTTAAATTCAAATTTTCGGTAGCTCAAGAGCGTATCCATTATATTTTTTCCCCGTCATACCGGCCATTAGAGCCCTACTTATATAGACGTAGAACAATAATCTCGAGATAAGATTTTGAATACTTCCAAAACATTCTGACATCCTTGGTTTAATTTAAAAGTCGGAAGAAACTTCACGAACAAGTTTTCTCCGTGCACTAGTAGTACGAGTCGAAATTTCCCAACACCCTAATCAGGCTAAGAGGAATTGTTCCTTCTTCTAACGAATTTAAAAAGCAACCTTTTACTAGAGTTAAAATAAAATAAATACTTCATATTGGTGATTAACTTACATATTCTAATTTAATGTCATCAATATGGAACTTATCCAATTCGCTCGTATTTTTTAGACTGATTTCTTCTTTTTTAGACGTTTTTAATTTAATGTCATCATTATTTTGTTCATTGCTTTCTTCTTCATTAGAATTTTCCAAATCTCTTTTATATGTAAGATTCGACTCAATCTGACACGGTTCTGTGTCTTTTCTGTGCGAGTTTCGAAGTTCATTTTCTTTCTTTTTTTTGTCAATTTCAACTTTAATTAATCTAATAGGATCAAGTATCTTATTTGAAATGTAGTTTGCGATTGATGACGATGGATTCTCATATTCATCAGTAGTATTCTTCACTTTTTTTGGGATATAAACGTGAGCTTGTTCCTTTTTCTGATTTGGATCACGATGCAAAAGTCTCAGCATTGCTCTACCTTTTGTAAGTCCTAGAGACTTTAATGTTGTCTTCTCTAATTCTTCTCCAAACACCTGGTAAAAGCACAATTATACATAATTACATAGGGTAACGATATCAATAGTGTCTATTTCAGCAGAAGTGAGTCACTCCCGTCAAATGTTGATCGCGAATATTATTAACTAAATAAGAAAGTAAAGATTAAACTTGTCTTCAAAAGAAGCTAAATGCTTTCCTTTTTGTGTCTTTTTTATGACTTTAAAATTATCTCACCAAATTAAACACCGATTAAACCTAAATAAATTTTTTAAGGAAAAAAGTGCCAAGCACGAGAAAGAGATACTATTATCTAATAAAAATTAATTTTTAGTGTTCATACAATTAAATGTTTAGTCTAGCAGGACAAAAAATCGCGATCAATAAAAAATGCCTTCTTCTATCCCTAGATGCATAATATACTATTGAATAATAATATTCTTCTTGCTCCTTTTACGTATAAATATTCAAAATTGTGTAGGTGAGTGACTTGAAATTATATAAAACAAAGAACAATTATTTTCGAAACTATCTTTAAAGATTTGGAGTATTTTATAAAAAGTTTTATCTGAAAGTTCGATAATGTTCATTTTTATTTTTTGTTCCAAAAAATGTCCAGAGTTATGTAAATTGGCCTAAATCTTGAAATAAACAATGTAAATTATTTACATACTTCTATGAATTAATCGAGTTGTTGTATTCTTTTTCGTCTATTGTATATAATTACTCTTAATATTTACAGAAATGAGAACTGAATTATACACTATCTTTTGTTTATCAATGTCAATCATTTTCTATTATTTTGTTGTCAATGTAATCCCTGATAACAACAGAATACCCGCGGTAAATTATATTTATATCTTAATATATCCCATTTATATCCCGAGATATCCGGGAGATCGTAGGGTTATCAACGAGATATCAGATCAAGACGGAAATTTAGATTTACAGAACCTTCCATTTTGGCGTGCCAAGACAGTGTCATTTCCATCTTAGAAGCGGGAAAGACGCACATCCAAGGGCACAATGCGGCACTAAGAGTGATTTATTACCACCTCTATCACTCTTATGGTATCAGCCCTGATACTGCTCCGCCAAACGCTCCTAGAGAAATAGAGTCAGTTTTCGAAAGTAAGAAGTGCCGAATCTACTGGAACTACATATCCTCGACAATTATTTCTGTCGCGCACACGAGGCCTGACATAGTTCTCCTTTACTTTGAGAAACGAACCATGTTCATTATCGAATTTTCGGTATCAGCCAAAAATTACATCACAGCCAAGGAGAATGAAAAGAAAGAGAGCTATAAATACCTTATAAGGGAGTTCCGACAGTTATACCCAGAACACGTTATTAAGCTAGTCGTCCTGATCAACGGTGCCCTTAGAGGTGCCAAGCTTTCACTGTTTCATATCCTGAAAAGCATCTCTGCGTATCAACGAAATGCCGAGACACTTGCAGGGAAAACGCAGAAGGTAGTTATCATCTTGGGTTGCTCCGTGTACTCAGGGTGCATGGGACACTTGCCGAGTCGTCGTATTGAGTCCATCGCAGAGTGCAACCACCTATCCCACGAACGTGAGACGTGGTTATAACTGAAACGCTACCGCAATTTCGCCAGGAGCGGGTACCATTTTCTGGAATGGCATTCACTCCCGGTGAAATCCCGCTATTGTCATTATCACAAAATTTTAACTGTATATATAACAACATATATTTAATATCAAAAATAGATTAAACAACCACCGCAGATTCCCACTAGGAGCAACTGCCACCTATGAAAATGACACTGGCGATATGGCGATGGTAGAACCGTGATAAATCACACATACAGCCACACCTCACCCACGTGCCATTCAGCTTTCGGCACGCTTGTTACGCTGCCGTTGGGGGTTTCTTCTTCAGTTACTACTGAATATGGCTGCAAACTAAATAAGCAGTCGCTTCTCGTGGAAGAAGTTTCCTTCATCTCACCAACATCTGGCCCGAATTTTCACCACTGGAGTAGTTGGAGAAAGGACGCACAGCGGTCCTCCCGAAAATGGGCTTTTAGTCTGACCCTAAGAATTACAGGCCAAGAACATTCTGAACACGCTGTTTAAAATCTTCACAGCTATCCTAATTGATAGGATTGTTTGGAAAATCGGACCTGTGTGGCGAAAGATGTACGAACAACGCGACTGAAATAAAGAAGTAGCAGCATGTCGGGAGAGGTTGCTTATCGATATATGTGTCTGCAAAGACGCAGCATCCTACCAGCGCTTGCTATCGATGGCCTGGATTGATTGCCTGAAAGCTTTCAATTCAAACATCCATAGACTTATCATCTGTCTGTTGGAAAGCTTAAAGATTCATCCGCACATCGTGAGGTGCATAGAGAGATTGATGCCACTCTGGAAAACCATATTTACTATCTCATCTGGAAAACATTGTGTGACAACTAACACCGTCACCTTTAAGTGATGTGTCTTTCAGGGCCCTAACGATTGTCGAGGAGTACTCTCGGCAGATTGGTATGAAATTTGGGTTAGGAAAATGCGCCAAGGTTCACTTAAAGCGAGGACAACTTCCTGGCATCCACGTCCCACAGAAGCTCTATACGACACCTTGGCAACCTGAAAGGTGGTCGATATTTCGACCACCCCAGTCCTCTAAAGGTTAACGAACATTCTTGCCGTCCCGGTAATACTCTATTCTTTTGGAGTAATTCCGTGAAAAAAGGACGAGCTTAGATTGATCGAAATCGAGTTATGAAAGGTTATGTACATGAGCAAAAGCTTAAACCTTAAGTCGTCCGTTCCGCGACTTTACATCTCACGCCGTCAAGGTGGTCGCGGAACACTGAATCTCGAATGTCATCACAACAGGATTATTCTGGGTTCAGCACATATTGTAACTAATGGCCTTGAGATCAATATCAGGGGTGAGCAAAATGCATCAAACATTTTTCGTCTTGAGTACTCACTACTGAACACCCGGATCAAGCACGCACAGGAGAAAAACTTCCGCGAACAGCTCCTAGGTAAGAGAATGCACGGGCCGAAAATTCGACCACGAATATAGTTAGTTTCTCGAAGTCCTGGAGAACGATGTCAGGCTTCGAGTGTGCAATGGGGACTACTGTCCGAAAATCATAGTTCCAAGAAATTTGGCACTTCTCATTTTGGATAATTGACTGTATCTTCCTCGGAGCATTCGGCAGGGCAGATTCGCGGCAAACACCGTACGAGCAATAAAGATGGTAGTAAAATACTCTTAGGGTCATATTGTGTCTGTAGAGATACATCGTACTCCCTTGAGTGAGACAGCTAGATACTATGTGTTCTAGGTACTCAGCGTGTGCATGCCACGCTCACAACCTATCGCTGGGAATTTCACTGAATTTCCAGTAGGAGCAACTATAATCTTTGAGAATGACACTGACTCCCAGTGGAACTACGGTAAATCACACCTATAGCCACGTCTCATAACAGTGAAATGGATAGCCACAGGGCACAAAGAAATCACAATGACAGGCCAGCGAAACCCTCGTATGTCTTGAGGGCACGGAGCAACTTAGGGATGAGAGCCTTCTTCATCCATCTTGCAAGGGCCTCGGCATGTTTTTGCCACGCGGGGATGGCTTTAAGGTTACAAACCCGGAGATAGTTTCGCACCTCCGAGAGCACTGATTACAATGAGAATTATTATTATCATTATAACATTTGTATTGCTTTTATTAATTCTGATTACATGTATCATTAGCTGCGCGATGAATGTCGACTCGGAAGAAGTCCAGATGTCAAGCCCTTTCGAGCGCGGAGTGCACTCGGAGAGGTGACTATCTGCGACGTACGACCAGGTTGTGTATTCGCTGCATTTCAAATAATGTCGAGCGGGAGTTTTGACGCTGAGGATAGATCGTGTGCATTCGATGGGTTAGAGTCAAATGTTTGCCTTCAAACTCGACTGTTAAAAACCCGGCTGAACTCGGGAGGTGGTTTTCTGCAGTTGTCCTCTCATCTAGCGAAATGTCCAGGCAAATTCAAGTACTTCTAATCAAGTTAGATGCAGCCGCGGGTTATCACTGGTTGTGATTAAATTCATACCGTGATTCTAAGCCCACCTTAGCAAAATAAAATATGCAATGACCCATACCCAGTGAAGTGGAGTCGTCTGATGGTATATACACTCATGCTACAGGACTTAAATGATACTTTACCGTGTATAGAACTCTGCTTCACCGGGATTTTGAAATAACAGGCATAGTACAATAGATTTTTAACCGCAGTGCTACGGGACTTGAATGTCTAACTTTTCACACATCTGTTATAATATGAAAACCATAATTATCTAAACATTTCAAGAAATTATATTTTTATAAGAACAATACATTTTCGAACAAGAGAATGCATAGGGTAAAAGCAATAATCATCGAGTACGCTCCTATTCACGAATTTGAAGATTGAATTCATCCTATTTTCACTGTTTTTTTTTAGATTCTTAACCTGTAAGTATGCGATCTCGCATATAGCACCATGCTTTTGATATATGAGCCCCTCCCCCTATGGTGTAGAGATTGATATAATAAAAGTTGATAAAGTTTATTAATTGCTTACTTATTCCGATGTCCCTTCATATATTTGTATGAGTTAAATAACAAAAACTTTTTTACTTATTTAATTAGTTATACGCATATACAGAGGTACTGAAACTTCAGTAACTTTGTCTACTAAGAAATAAGTTATATAACTGAAATTTCTCTGAATAATCGCTGATTTTCTGTGAATTGTTACTGATTCAAATAGCCAAAAACCAAAACCAAAAACCGAAAGTCCTCCAAATTTGAGTCAAACCGCCTAATAATTACCTATCGCCCCCTGCACTTGAAGTTTCACATAAGAATAATAGCATTAGTTCAGGGTAGTCGAGAAAAATCTACCTGTACCAAATCAAGAAATGATCATACTAAAAATGTTGAAACTTTCGGACATTCTTTTTTCAACATGAGGATATAATGCCAATGAAAGGCCTTCTTTTAAAAACGAATGGCAAGGTACTTGTGTGTTATCTAAATATTTCTACTTTACCAGCACATGAACGTTCCTTATAGAGCAATAAGTGTATTATGACTATTAATTATTATAAAGACAAAACTCCCGGGTTTAAATAATCGCGCCTTATACATCGATAGACAATCACGGTTAAGAAAGCCAGTAACTTTCAACCAATCGCAGTGCTCGCGGATCACATTACTATCACCAAAGCAAGATTTTATGACAGAAATATCAGAGAGTCGTGCAACTTTTTTAGAATGCTGTAATGGCTAACTTTAGAATGGTTGTTGCAAATCGGTAATCTCGAGAAATACCACGCTGAAGAGGCAAGAAAGTGACGCATAATTGTAAATTAACTTCAAAACTAAGTACATCACCCGTATAATAAGACAAGTGGCAAGTGCGAATACATAATATAAAATTAACCGTAAAAAAACATTTCCAACAAAGAATGAAATAGTACCACAAAAGATTAATCTTAAACAAGAAATGTACAATTGATATGTCGACCAAAAATATTTTAATTTTAAACCCAAATCAGTTGAATTGAGCTAAAGAAGACGATGTAAAATAGTTAAAACCACAACCAAAAATATTCATTTTTAACCAAATAGTTGAATTTTGGCCTAAAAAATGTCAACCGAGAAGATAAATTTTCTAAAAAAAAGACGAATTTTCCATAAAATACATGAATTTTCAACTAAGAAAGATAAATTTTCAACCAAAGATGGAACAGTTAAATTTGCAGTTAAAAAAATTAATTTTTTAACTTAAAATAGAGAATTTTCAGCAAATTAGTTAAATTTCAACCGCAGAAATTAATTTTCAACCAAAAAGATGAATGTTCGAACAAGAAGATGATTTCACTACCAAAAAAAAGAATTGACTATCAAAAAGTCAAATTTTCAACGATATATCCGTAACTGAAAATATACATCAGAAACGTAGCACTACAGGCGCCACATCATTTCACATTTCACTCAATTCGAAACTTTTTAGAGCGGTGCACCAGAATACCGACAACGCTCAAGAAGTTTTACTATTCTAAACAACCGCTCTAAAATTTCAGCCCGATAAAAAAGTTGCATGACTCTCGAGAATAGCACCCATAGAATGATCCTTGAGGAATGACGAATATGCAGTAGCGCATATTGAATGCGTCGAATTAATATTTCACATAGAGTCCTCACTCAGGTTCTTGATCAATTACATTAATTACATTTGCCACAAAACAAGGTCACCTAGAAATCAACCTTATGTGGGATATTAATTCGTTAATTAAGTCACTGTTCAGCTTAGATAGAAGCAAATAATTTTCAGAAATACCTTTCATAGTACTCAAAAATAAACAAAACAAAGCATACCTCACGATGCATGTAAACCAAAATAACTGTATCGGTAGACTCATCGGGTACTAAGCATGATAGTATTTCGCTTAACACTGCATTGGGTGAAAAATCGCTCATCAAACGTTGACCATCTTCTAGTTGAATTCGTATAGTAATATTTGATAACTCTCTCTCTTTCGTACACGGCACCATCTCTAGCTGAGCATTATTAGATAACCCAGTAAAGCGAAGAATGGCGTTCGCATCCAATATTTTGTTAAAATGCCTAAAACAATAATAATTATTTTAAAATATTTATAATAAGCCCGGACAGAGATGAAGTGGGAGATTGCTCATTCCGCGTATTTGATTTCAACTGATTTACCGCAACGCGCCCTGAGGACCTTAGCCTTTCGGGAACTAAAATTAAAGTTCCAAAAGCGCGCCCTGTGACCCAATTGATAGCATTTGGGAACTAAGGTGAAAGGTTGTTTAAGCTGCTACGTAAGCCGTAAAATTAGGTTGCAGTTTAGCAAATTGCTAAAAAGTCGGTAGAGAAGATCGGAGTGGGAAACTCTGATACATCAAAAACCGGAGGTAAACAATGGTGAAGAAACGTTGAAAATGTTTAAACATAAATTCATTTATTAATAGGTTTGTTGAAGCCTTTACCAGTATGTCGATGCTAAATTTGTAATGAGGATGACTCTGCCAATTAGTTTTCTAGATAAGTAGGATGCTACTTTATCGCAAATCATTTTTATTTTTTGTTTCACCAATTATTTAAAAATGACGACAAAGTTCTGAAAAATTCACTGCGGGCTGGATTTGAACCAACAACCTCCTCATTACATGTAAAGTTCTTCAACCAATTGAGCTATCGCTATCATTTTCTTGTAACTGGTTTTTAGACGATAGGTTTATTGAGGCCTTTACAAGTATGTCGATGTTAAATTTGTAATGCAGATGACTCTGTTAATTAGTTTTCTAGACGAGTAGGATCATACTTTATCGCAAATCATTTTTTTTTCACGTATTAATTAAAAAACACGAGAAATTAATTAAGTAATTTGAGAAATTTAAAGAAATTGAATAATAATACAGGCCTTAAAATACGAAAATTTATTTTAAAAACTATATATGTATAATTATATAAATTTCGACTAAGATTTAGACAATACAAGTTCTAAAATTGTTATTGGCGGACTGCGATAGCTCAATTGGTTAGGGCATCTCACATGTAGTGAGGAGGTTGTTGGTTCTAATTCAGCCCGTAGTGAATTTTTTAGAACTTACTTTCTCGTGATTTTCAATTAATTCACCAAACAAAAAATAAAAGTGATTTACGATAAAGTAGGATCCTACTTATCTAGCAAAGTAATTGGCAGAGACATCTAAATTATAAATTTAACATCGACATACTGGTAAAAGCCTAGTCAAACCTATCATCTAATAACCAGTTCAAAGAAACCTAATATCAATCAATTCATTTATTTTAATTAGAAAAGCGAAAAAATTTCGAATGTGAAATATTTTTCGTTTAGTAAAGTACGTCTCATAATTCTTCATATTATCAAATTTTGAATTAAAGCAATAATATTTCTGAATAATAACATCGCCGGAGAGCTACGGCTCTTGCAGTCAGTCACGGTTCATTGGGCTATCTCCCCAACGCAACGAATTATGCAGTTACGTCACCAGTATCACGCAGTGCCACACACAATAGGCCTCTCTCAGATGGAGGCCATGGTTCAGTTGGGAGTGGCAATAGGAACGAACCGAGGTGACGACCAGGCAATGGCCCCGGACAAACGCGAGAACTTAGATTTAAGTGGTCGGACCAACTCCGGAGGGACATCCTTACCTGTTG
>JAABKJ010006070.1:0-22335 GCA_011634705.1 Andricus grossulariae | reverse complement strand
TCATATTGTTTAAATAAACGGCAGTGATATGAGGGTCTCCGTACCCCAATGTATGGGGTACGCTGACTGAAATGCAATATTCATCAATTAATTTGATATCAAATAATGAAGGAATTAAGAAGCGGTTCGGAGTAATAACATATGTTCCCTTGTAATGTAAGCTTCACCTTAAAAAATACAAACATCAATATCACATTTCAATCATAATTTATAGGGCATTTAAGTCAAATCGAGACATCATACCCCACTCTCCCCTACCATGTCAACTCTATATTAAATCTTGTTTTGTTTCGATGCGAAAAAATTCAACTTTATCTACTTCAAAATTACCCGCAACAAAAATTCTCTTCTGTTTTTTTTGTGCTACTTCAACTATACCACAGAAAAAACAGAATTGAATTTTTGTTGGGGGTAATTTTCAAGTAGATAAAGTTGAATTTTCTCGCGTCGAAACAAAACAAGCTTCAATATAGAGTTGACATGGTAACCATTACCCATTTGGTGGATAAATCTTAACACGTGAAGGTAAGGATGTTGCAGGTAAATATTACTCTCAAATTGCTGTAAAGATTACATTTTCTTTTTTCTGTGACATCACTTCCTCATCCACCCATAAAAACATGACTGGTCACAGAAATCTGAAAAAATCATCAACCCTGGGGAAGAAAGTCTCACGCCGTCTCCAGATAATTGAAAGCGGATGTCAGCCTACTGCCTACTGTACCCATACAGTCCGCTGGTATCCCACGAAGCGTTGGTCCGCTGCAGTGGCAGTATGTAGGGATCGCCACTAAATCGGGCCGGTCGTGCACTTTTAATTGACAGGAATGTTTAGCGGTAATGAACGCCTCGGACATAAGAAGAGGACACGAGGCAAGGGGTGGAGGTTGCCATAGGGCTGAGAGAAGTGGATGAAGAAGCCCAAGAAGAAGGACAAGAGGAAAGAGGAGGACAGCGGTCATAAGAGAGGAAAGAGGAAGACAGTGGATAGAAGAGAGGAAAGAGAAGGATAGTGGACGGAAGAGAGGAAAGAGGAGGACAGTGGACGATACTGCGAAGGCATGCGAGAGCACGGGACAAGATAGAGACGCGGCGACGGGGCATAAACATTCTCGAAGGGGGCTGGTGCCGCGGCCGCGCGTTCCTCTGCTCGGGCGTGGCCTTGAGCATCGTACAAACCGCGGCCAATTCAAAGAGGGGGTATTCTATGACGCTATAGATCACTCCAACTCCGCCCAACCGACTTCTCGGGGGCGGGACAACGTCACGGAGGTCGTCTCCTAGCGCCACCTCGCGGTGCATTTCAACCCTCCACGCGGTACGAATAAGCCCGATCGTCACCGAAGTCTCACTCTGAAATCGCGCCAAAATGAAATAAAGCGAGAATAGTTAATGGATTCAAATTTGTAGTCCTGAGTGAGAATAATTTTGTTATCCTAGTGCATTTTCTTCTAGACGAACTTGGATTAGGGAAATGTAGGGAGGGTTTTTTTTATTTGCAATTAAATTTAGGAAAGACATTTTTTGAATGTTTATAGAATCTTCTCTTTGAGTTAATCAAGATTGGTCAAGGAATCATTTATACAATGTTAGGAAAAGCAATTTCGAGGTAGAGATTTAATCCATTAGGTTTTAAATAAAAAATACCATTAAGATTTCTTTTAATTAGGGCTCTTAATGATTATTTATTTTAATGTTTACCTCAATTTATCGAAAGATATCTATTTTTTGTTCAAAAATTTTTTGAAGGATGTTTATGAAATTAGCGATTCTCAGAAATGTGTAATTATTTGGATTCTTACTTTTCTTATTCGGAAAAATTAATAGGTCGAGTATTGAGCCCCGGCAAATTTTGCCGTATTTAAAGTTTCTAGTCCGGCAAATTTTTGTGTCAAGGAACTTTCTGTTCCGATAATATTTTTTCCTACTTTGGAAAAATAGTAAAATTTTTTACTATTTTATTATAAAATCAGGGATATTAAGTTATAAAGTTAGATATTAAGTTATAAGTTAGAGCTACACTGGTTTAGAAATTTTCCATTCAACCAGACGAATGCTAAAAAAAATTTTGAATTGTATACCTAAAAAGCTGACTTTTTAACAAAATAGTCAAATTTTCAACAAAATAATTCAACTTATAACCAAGACAGTTGAAGTTTTAACCTGAAAAGTTGAATTTTCGATTAAAAAAAAGTTTTTTTTCAGCTAACAGAGATGAATTTTCAACCAAGAAAGATGACTCTTCTACCATGTATGTTAAAACATGAATATTCAAACCAAAAGGACAACTTGTTGACAAAAAAGTTGATTGTTCCACAAAACAGATGGCTTTAACAAAATAGTCAATTTTTTAACAAAATAAAAGTTTTAAAAAAAAGTTATTTTTTTTTACCAAGTAGGTGAATTTTTAACCTAAGAGTTGAATTTTCAACCAAATAGTTAAATTTTTAACTTAAATAGATAAGTTTTGAAACAAAAATGGAATATTTAAATTTTCAGTTGAAAAAAACACAATTTTCAACAAAAATAAAAACGAATTATTAATCAGTTTAATTCAACGATGAAAGACGAATTTTTCCGAAAATAATTGGACCCTCAATCAAAATAGATGAAATTTCAACAAGATTAATTGTTTACCCAATTAGACGAATTATGTCAACAAAATTGTTAAAATTTAAAGCTAAAAAATAGAATGCTGCATTTTCTATTTTAAAAAAAATGCAACCAAAAAATGGAATCGTTAAATTTTCAGTTTAAAAATTAATTTCCAACGAAAAAAAACTTGTTTTTTTCAACCGGTTGATTTCAACTAATAATACAAAATTTAAAAAAATGTTGTATCCTTGAACAAAATGATGCATTATTATCAAACAAGATTGATACTTTTCTATCCAAACAGACGAATTTTCAACAAAATACATCAATTTTGCAAGAAATAGTTAAATATTAAACATATAAAGAATACACTTTTTGCTGACATTTTCAGATAAAAAAATAAATTATTATACAAAACAGTTGAATTCTCCACCCAAAAATATGAATTTTCATCCAAAAAGATCATTTGCGACCAAATAGTTAAATTTCTAACTAAAATAAATTTCCAACGAAAAAAAAAATTATGTTTTTAAAGTAGTTCGCCTTTAAACCAAGTAGTTGATTTTTGAAGAAAAAAATGTATTCTCAACCGCTAAGAACTAGAGATAGAAAATTTATACGATTACAAATGAAATTCACTTAAAAAAATAAATTCTTTGAAACAAGTAAATATATTCACTTACTTCATTTTGCAATGAAAATTTTTCTTCAATTCAAAATAATTTTCTTGATTTTGAAGTTATTTTCGATTAAATAAAAAAAAAAGGTTATTAGAAAAACGGATTTATTTATACAAACATTTCTTTGAATCAAAGAAAAATTGTCATTGGCTATCAGTCAAATTTTTTTTCCGGTTCGAATAGGGAAAGCTGGAAAAGTTATTTTCTCTGGCTGAAGTCGCAACAAAACGTTTTTTTTTTTAATATCATTATTTTAAGGTTATTTTTCCGATAAATGGCAAAAATGATGGTAAAAAAACGATTTTCTTTAAATAAAAATTTTTTTCCCAATTTTTCTGCAAATTCCTTCAAAATGTTCAGCATATAATTTTGTATAAGATCAACACAATTCTCCCTGTAAATATTTTTAGTTAAATTATCATTCAATTGGTTTATATTGCAAACTAATTAACTTAAACACAAAAAATGTAATTAAACCAATCAGTTATAATTTAAAATATTTCTAAACTAAAAATCACTATTTTAAGTCAAATATCACTAAATGAAATTATTCAACTTAAAAAAAATCGTAGTTTGTCGGTCCTAAAAATATTTTCAAAAATCATGAAAAAAAAGCTAAAGAAATAAAATAAATTTTAAATTTAGCTTCAAAAATGATGAAATACCACAAATGTTCTCATAAATATTCTAAATCATCATTATTGAATACCATTTTCAAGTCTTCTCCTATCATTCCTAAAATTACCTAAACTTCTCATAAATTCTCGAGAACTTCTCACTTTACTGATTTTATATAAAAAGAACGTTTTTCAACAAAATTACCATAGAATCAATTTGCACAAAAGGTATTGTCATTACTCCAATACCTAAACACCTAATAAAATCATCAAAACAAACCCAAAAAGCATTTTTTCTCGTAACCTAAATTTTGAGGTTAGGTTGACGAGAAACACTGATTACAGATCAATAAGAATGCCTGCAACGTTGCCTCCATGTCTACAAAGAGCGCAAAGTGCGAATTTACGAAAAAAGTACTCACCATGTCCAGAGATCCTCGAAGGACGATGTGGAGCGTGTTGAAAATGAGAAATTCACGGGTGTTGTTTCGTCCCACCGTAGTTCCAGCGTCATCCGCCGCTGCCTTTCAGCGCCGCGAGAGGCGGCGTGGAATGGGAGGGAGTAATTCACCGCTTCACTCTTCTCCCCTCGAACACGGTCCTTTCGGCCCCGCCTCCTTTCTATCGTTCATTCTTATGGGGTTCATCTGATACTTCTGGTTCAGATCCAGTAGCCTAAGTCCTTTTCCTTTCTTTTAAATCCCTTTCCGATAAGGTCTTCCGATTACTTAATGTTAGAATAAAATAGAAGTGAAATCGAAAATTGTCGGTAGACTGTAGTATAGGAAAAATCATGGCAAATCCGTACATGTATTGGAAGTTATTAACCCATACGAGCAGTGGTTTTCCCATACTATGGGAAATTTTCAACACGCATGATAGTAATTTTCCTATAGATTGGTGTTTTTTCCGTGATTGTTTACGGGAAATATACAAGACGCAAGTAGGTTTTTTTGGAAGAATTGTTTATAATAAGATAATGAAGATACATAATTTTACATAAGCAACAATCGAAAATGAGAACAAACTAAATCTAGAATTAGACTTTCAATTAGTTTTTCTTCTATGATGTCCATTAATTTTTTAACTTGCACATTGACAGTACAAAGGCTCTTCGCTTTATTTACCTTTGGTGTCCTGAAGGATTCATTTTTGCAAAAACACTGTCACAATTAAAAAAATTATTATATTCACGTGCGACACAAATTTAGATAAATAAGACAATGATCCTGTAAATGAACTTATTGGATAAATTTCAAAGACTTGGAGTTCATTTGGTAATTGTACATTGTACTGCATACATGACAAGAATTATAAAAATGCTTTTAAAATTTTCCAGGTCTCAACAATCCTTTATTGAAAGTAATTTGAATGACCGGTTGTGGCGTAAAGGATTAATTTTTAGAAAAAACACTACAACAATTTGAAAAATAATTATTTTCACATGCCACACAAATTCAGATGAATATGAGATAATATTTGAATAAAATTATTGTTGTATAAATTCCAAATCCTTGACGTTTACTTTGTAAGTGCATGCATGATAATAAGAAGCCTAAAAGTCCTTAAAAAATTTTCCTGGTTCTTAAAATCTGTTGAAGAATTCTTTGTTGAAAGTAACTCGAATGACCGGATCAACACCTACATAACTGGAAGTTCCTTTTTGTTGCAGTTCTGATTTGTAAGAGAAATCACAGAATATTGCGCCATCTATAAGGGTCCCTCTTTGTTGAATCTTCTTTGGAAGAAAAAATCGATTCAAATCTATAAAGCCCAGTTTCTTCTGTGACCCTTCGACAGTAAGGTTCTTCATGCACTCCTCTCTTGTGTCTTGAAAAAATTGATTTTTGCGGAAAAATGCAACAACAATTTCGAAAATAATCATTATATTCACAGGCGAAACAAGTTCAGATGAGTAAGATATACCGATTCTTTAATTGAATTTACTGTTGTTAAAATTCCAAAGACTTGAAATTCACTTCGTAAGTATACACTGAGGAAAATTGATTATACGAACTGTATAATACAATTCAAGAATAATACACCGTATAGAAAAGTATATTAGCGCGTATAAACTATAATATTTTTCTAATATATGAAGATTTTACCAAATATAATCTCTAGATGTCCAATTCTTAAGCATTAAATTGTAACATCTCAGATTTTGAAATATCCAGGCGTCTGTGTAGTCTCAGATGATATGCATCGTGGCGCGTGTCATATGCATCCGTTTGCATTGAAACAAGTGATAATTAAGTTATAAAATAATTATTAGTGCTCAATCACACGTGATTTAGATTTACAAAATGGGTAAGTTTATATTTCTTTTCATTACACATCACTGCCACTTGTACAAGTACATAAACTTAGCCTCCTTTACTTTCGTTTTTGTAGTCTTATAATGGCCACTTTCCTGCTTATTGTGTGTTTAAAAAATTGAAATTTGTTTCCAGTTCTACTTCCGAGGTCATCTATCAAAATTTTGTATATGTTTATAAATACGTTTGTACAAATTATTATATATATTTGAGGTTATCCAATGGACCAGGATTCTAATATGGATATTAGATTATAAGGTTTTATAATCCAAGATATTATCCTATAATATCTATATCTTCATATCTGTAGATTGTAGTTCTAATAATCTGGATCGATGTCCCATAGTTAATAGTCCAAGAAGAATACATGACAAGAAGAAGCATACATGACAGGAAGAAACATGCATGTCAAGAAGCATAAAAACACTTGAAAAATGTTCCTGATTCTTAAAATCTCCACGTTATCAAAAAAGTAGAAAAATCTTCTGAAGAATCCTCTATTGAAAGTAATTCAACTGACCGGGAGCAACATCCACCTTCTGCTCGCCTGATTCCTTGCATCCAGTATCCACCTACCGAGACTCGCGGGTTCCGTCGGTCGCGTTCTTACCCGCTCATTCACTCGACTTTCCTTCCCTTTGCTCTTCCCGTTCGCGAGACATCGCGAGAAAGAGAGAAGCGCGTGAGTTGGAGAGAGAGGGAGCAATTGCTTTTTCCCCCACCACTCGCGCTTCCGCCACAACGCCAGTCCGTAGTCAGTCAACGCTGGACCGCCGCCCGCTCGATTTCGAATCGAGTCTTGACTTGCGATAAGTCAGTTGCGATTTCGCGACCGCGAGTGTCCATCACGAATTAATTTGTCGATGACATCTCAATGACATTTTGAGGTCATCAGACGGAACCAAGTGTTCTCGAAACATCGACGATTTTAGATTCGGCAACCGTCGGAATCTGTATCGAGATCCCACTTTTTAATGTCTTTTAGCACCTTTCGACTTGCGGTTTTTTAGATTTTTGACAATCAGTATTTTTCAGATAAAGGTTCTTCTCTATGACCTTGATTTTTTTAGATTGCAAAACAGAGTCGACGCGAAACTTTCCAAGTTTTAAGCGCGCACTTTTCCGGGAGATTATGTTATGTTGATGTAAAAAAGAACATTTCAGGATTCGACCAGTTTCTTTGAAGAATGTACTCTGTACAAGGATGGATTTTAATCAAGTGGAATAAAAAAGGTTCTTTTTCTTACTGAGAGAGCCCTCTTCTAAAGTAAACAATGGCCTTTAGGAGCAAGGTGGTCCAAACAAAATAATCTTATGAATGAGTTTGATTCCTCCGCATTTTTCAAGCGACAGTGAAAGTTAAAAGTGTAAAGTGAAAAATCGGCTAAGAGCCGCGATTTTCTCAGGATCGGTAACCGTCGATTCAAATATTGCGACGGAGTGCCGATCCGGGCAGAGTGCGGATCTCGTTTCTTTTTTGGAACAAAATTTGAAAAAGCCACTAGTAACCATCGTAACAACCGATTTGTCATTCTTGTATGTTGGAACAGCAAGACGTGTTTGTTATTGTTGTTTCACGGATTATGTGAAAATCCCTGAGCGTTTCTTGAAGTGAAGGAAAACAGTTTGGGGTTTTGGTGTTTACCCTTTGGCTCGCCCTTTGGCTTTTACAGTGAGAAAGTGACAAGTTGTTTGGATAAATGTGGTCGGGTATGTGGAGGTTAAGTTCGAAGTTAGCGACGCTTGATCAGTGTTTAGTGTGATACTCTCGCCGATAAATAACCTTCAAGAAGTTGGATTTTTGGCAAAAAAAATTAGCGGATTTTGAAAAACGGCTGCGGCTCAAAGCTGGAGAAGACCTGGAGGCCTCAAAGAAAATCGAGCCCCCCCGCAGGACGCAGATGACCCGCAGGAAACAGCACGCTCCGCAACGTATGAAATGTACGTCGACACAATTTTTTTATTGGCAGCTTATTTTTTAGTGAATTTTTCAGTCACTAGTTAAGTACGAAGATGGAAATTTTCGCTCAAGACACCATGTGGCAATAACTTGTTCAAAATTCAAATTTAAAGTTTGAGTAACGAGCAATTGAGAATGAATTTTCAATAATTTAGGTTCCAGTAATATAGCGATTGAATATTAGAAAGCAATAATTTTATTCAATATATTACTTCTTTGTTATGTATTACTTCTCATAAGTATAGTAATTTCTCTATTTAATTAAAAACAAAATGATTGACTCAGCGTCTATAAATATTCCTGGATCATCAGCTTTATAAGGAACTGATGAGAAATTCAGTGTTTAAAACTTGAATAATTGAATAATTGTTCATTAATTTCAAGTTATAACAGCTTCTTTTTCGAGCTGATTAATGTATCTGACAAAAATATGAAAAACAGCTGTTTGAACTTTTTTTTCTTTAGTTTAGAATTTAGATCATCTGGGAAATGTTACAAACATGGAACACATTGTACAAGTACTGATACTGTTTTATAGAGCAAATTCTAGTGGGATTTACCCGGATGTTTTAGTGGAATGTGCTTAAAATTTAAACACTTTTTTCTTCTTGACGATGGAAACCATCAACGACTATGCTATGGGGAAGATTTGTAGTGCGCCATGCTGCTTTTCCCACGTGGGAAGCCACGAGGCGTAAACAAACTCGTTCTCAGTCCAACTTACGCCATCTTAGACTCTTAGAAAAGTTTCGCCGGAAACATTTACGATTTACTTTATACTCACCTGTCTGGGAAAACTCGAGCATCCCGAGACTATAAATCAGGTCGAAGTCGCGACCGCGAATAAATCCAAGAAGAGTCGCGGGTTTCGGGCTATCGTCGAAATTCCAATAAACTAGGCCACGTGCATTATATATCGACGTGTTTTGGCATTGCCGATATTGTAACGCTTATTTTCTTTGTAAAGTTATATATGATTTTTATTGAAAATGTTATAATTTTATTTTAGAAGACCAGGGATTTTGAAAAAAGAGATCTTTTGATAATTAAAATATTATTGGAGAGTCGAGTTGAATACATTATCCAATTATTAGGAAGTATAGTGTCATTTTCGATTAATACCTCGAAAATATTGTTGTTGGGAACCCCGTGTTTATGATCGGTTGGAGGTGTTTTCCGTTTTTTTATGGTTGATTCTGAACCAATCTATTTAGATTATTACATTTTCCAAATAGGAAAAGAAACAATCCATAAAATTAAATGTATTCCTAACATTGCTAATATATACTGCAATCTTCTTTCAACACTTTTATATAAAAAAATTTCTTTCAAGAAATTGAGGTAAAATTATTTAGACTCAATTAAGAGAATTCTGAAAATATTCATAAGCAGACCCTGCAGATTGGAACGAATCATGAGTTTAGTGTCTCTATTTTGCATTAAATTATTCATGATAAAATAGATTTCTTTTCGAACTTAAGTTAAATTTTTTTTTTCAAAGAAAGATTTGCAAACTTCAGGACTGTTTGTTTCTTTCTTGGTTGTCATACTGACTTTCTTGTGATTTGCAGGGAAACAAAAAATTCTTCTCATAAATAGATTTATGGAGAAATTATAAACTATTGCTTAATTTTTAGAATAGTTTTTCTTGTAAATCCAATTACACTCAGAAAAACGTTTGGTTAAATCAAGAACATTTTTGTTGATTCAATCATAGAATATGGTTATTATAGACAAAATATATTTAATTGACCCAACTGAATTTGTTGGTTGTTTTATATAAGAAAACAGTATTTTTGGTTCAATAAATGTTTATTCTGAGTGTTTCAAGAGTATATGGAGCCATTTTCGATTAATGTCTCGAAACTATTGTTGATGATTGCATACAATATGAATAAAATAATTTAAAATGAAAAGTAAAATACAAAATTTAATGTTTTACGTTCAAGCAACATAACGTTCGCTTAGCTATGAAGAATATGTTTTTGATAAACTCGATTGAAATTTAAAACTATATGGTTTCCATATTTAAATAGACTGAATTAATAAATTAATTAACTAAAATTGTAATTTCAATATTTCAACTGAATAATGAATATTAAGGTCTTGATAGGCTGCGAAACCCTTTTTTTGATCAAAAACTTTTGATAATAAATTTCAGAGGCAAAACAGATTTTTATAGTTTCGAGTAGATATCTCCAAAACCCATTGTTTTTCCTACTGATTCATTTGAAAAATTTGAAAATAATGTGATAAGTTCCTTTGAATCCTTTAAAATAAAAAGATAAAAACTTATTTCAAGGTTTTAGCGGAAATTCAAGTTACTGGATAGATTGTATGAAATTTTTCATTTTTGGAATAATGAATTTAACATATTAGCACCCGAAATATGTATGTTTGTACATACATATGATTTTTATTCAATAAATGAAAACTTTGCTCCAAGATAAAACTTCAGCCTCAAATAAAGTAACCAAAAGGTTATTTGTCATGTTTGCAAAAATTAATTTGTCTTACTCTCAGAGACAGAATTAGAAATTGAAAAAAGGTACTTTTTCTCTTTCATATGCATACATTTAATTTACAATCTGTTTTTCGTGAAAATTATAAATTTTTCATGTCTTTCAATTGACCTAAAAAATACAGTATTTGAGACAAGCTTCAATAAATGTTATATTTTATCATCTTCGTGATCAAGTCTTATCAATATTGTTACAGCCTTTCAAAAAATACAACTTTTCAGGTCAGAAAATTTAAACAGTAATTTGTAAAGATCAAAAAATTTCTTATTTTATTTTAAAAATTTTTAAAGAAAAACTATTTTCCGAAGCGCTTTATATTAGTAAATTGTTATGAATTTTTCTTTTGTATATATGTGTAAATCATATTTTTAAAATAAATATTAGATACCCTATAAATAATCTTATAAGGTTTTCCGTGATTTGGAACTTTTATGCATCTGCAAAAAAAGGTAAAAGCTTTCATAAACTAAAATAAAGCAAGACACTGAATATTTAAATTGTTAAAGTTTTCCCAATTTTTTAATTATAAGTATTTCAAATGCATACAAAATTACAACAGTTAAAAAAATTGGTACGTATAATAATCTCATTTCTACGTAGAAATGAGATATTCTTAAATAAACTCTAACTAAAAAAACTTCAAAATTTCTGAAACTTGGGAATATTAAATATATTGCAAAAAAATTAAAATGTATGATTTTCTAACACTATGCAAATAATAATTTTGTTAAACTTATTTCGGCTTCACGCGATCCCGCAGGATAATCGATTCATTCCTAATTTTATAAGGGACCAAAAATAAAACGTTTCAGTGTAAAGGCGCTTTTTCTCACAAATTTTATTGTTGATCCACAAAATTAAAATTCGATTGGATAATTTGTAAAAATCGAAAAAACGAATGTTGCCAAATTCAGACATATGATTAAGAATTCAATTTCAAATAATGGATTAAAAAGAATGTCACATTTATTTCCATGAGAGAACTGACAAAAGTTGAAAATTTATTAATGTTTAATTTTATTTCATTAAGTCAAAACATGTTCACAATTATTAAAATTTGTGTTTAACATGAGCGAAAGTAATTTTACTGTTAAAGAACGAGAAAAAATTGTATTTTTACACCAGATGAAACTTTACGATTCTTCAATGTTTCCATTGCATTATTTAAATTAGAATAATTAATCATTTTTGAAAACCAAAACTCACCCCTTAAGGCCTGAGGTTAAGTTTTCATGTTCTATTCCAAATTTGACCCCCATTTTGACTTTTTAAGCTCGCAATGTAAAAAATGTTCAAAATCGACACTATCGATATTTTCCACATTTTCCGAGATGAATATCTTTTTCGGAGATAAAGGGAAAAATATAAGATTTATACGGTTAATTTGGTATTGGTCCTGGGGAACCCGGGCTTATTATTTAAAAGTAAAAAATTGTAAAATTGCTTAAAAATCGCTATTATGTAGTTTAGCATTTGGTTACGATTAAGTTGAAGTTGGATTTCATTATGCGAGAGGAATATATTTAAAGTTTGAAGTGTTCTATTATTTTAACTTTGTTTTAAATGTCACTAATTGCAAATTTACTGATTTCAGTATTTTATTCTGGAAGGAATAGATTTATAAATTTTCAATCAAATTTACATGTCAAATCATTCATAGAAGTTATTAGTGACACCATTCATTCACTAAATGTACGATTATTGGTATTTTGCATAAAGAAAATGAAATCAATCCAAAGTTTAAAAGTTTTGTGTATTTTCAATTTAAGTACTGAAATTCAAAGTTTTTTTTCAGGAACGTGATAAAATTAAAAAATTAAGTTAGTAAAACAGCTGGAGTAAAATTTTGAAAAAGGCAACTTTTTGTAAAGCAGATCTCACTTTTAAATCATGAACAATGATATTCTAGAGAAAAATCTAATTAAATTCGAATAGTCAAATCTTTATGAATAATTTATCCATAAATACCTTGAAAATGTATGTATTATGTTTTTTATTTATTGAAAAAATATCGAATGCATGGTGTCAGATTATGTCACACGCGCAGAGTCATATTTTTTTACTGATAAAAATAACATTTCAATTTGAAAGAATTATTGAATTATCAAAAATGATTAACCAATTTTAAAAAAATTATGAGATTTCCCAGGCGGAAATATTATATATAGTTTATATATAGTGTGAAGTATTATATATAACATTCATTTGTTTTATACATTTTTTATATAAAACAAATGTATGTTATATATAATACTTCACACTATATATAAACTATATATAATATTTCCGCCTGGATTATATATAAGCAATAAGTTTTTACTGAAATTTTTTCGCGAAGCGCGCACAATGTTCTAGTTTGGTAAATTTCCAGTACTCAACTTAGCATTCGAAAATAGCATTTTTAATTACCATTATGAAATTGATTTATAAGTTTAATTTCGAAATGGGTCTCAAAGCTTCTCACTCTATACGCGATTTATTAGTTGACGTGTCGAGCAATTAACTATCGTACTAAGTCCTTCGGGCCTCGGTCCAATCAAAGCGAAGTTTTCTAACTACTTAGCTTAGGCTAATTTATTGCCACACTTGCCATTATAGCGAGGCGCTAAAGACATACAAGTATTTTGAAAGATTTCATCTCGAGATGCAAGCAAAATCAAATTACCTTTTCCATTGTATAAAAAGTAAGATTGATTAGAAACTTTCTTATCTTAAGAATAAAGAAGATTAGGGGTCATCCATAAATATACGTGACACATTTTTGACCCCCCGCCTATGTTTCGTAATTTTTGCAAATATTTTCAGTATAAGAATATTCATCAAAAACTTCATTAAAAATTTTTTGTTTAAATGCTAGCACATATCTTCAGTTATTTAATATTGCCTATGCATTTTTTTAGATTTTTTGATAAGCTAAACGTGCCCTAAAATAATATAACGAATTGCGATCATAAAATGTTATGAAATAAAATTCGTAAGATCTTTGGAAATACCTTGAAATATTTGGAAATCTTTTCAAATCTTTGAAAAATTCTCAATTCTTGCAAATAACATGTCTGAAATTTCATAAAAATTTTATAATATTAAAAAATTGTTTAAATCTCTTGAAACTTCCTTCGAATCCTTTAAAATACCCTAAAACACAAAATTTGACATTCCTTTGAATCTCTTTAAATTTGTTAAATCTACTAAAATTTCTTGGAATATTTTTAAATCTTTTCAAATTCTTTGAGATCCCGCAATTCTTGTGAATAAATGCTTTGAAATTTCATAAAAATATTATGAAAAGTCTTTGAAATCCCGTAAAATTAAATAAAATTTGATTATATTTCTTGAATTTTTTTAAACCTCCTGAAATTTCCATTGAATCTTTTAGAATACTATAAAGTATTTAAAATCCTTTGAAATTTCATTAAATTCTTGAAAATGTCCTGAAATTCCGGAATATTTGAAAAACTCTTCCAATTCTTTGAAATCCCTCAATTCTTGATGATAAATGCTTTGAAATTTGACTTGAATTTTCTAAAATTCCTAAAAATCTCGTGAAATTAAATGAAATTTTATGATAATTGAAAATTCATTGAACTTTTTAAAAAGATCCTAAAAATTCTATGGTATCTTTTAAATTATCCCGAAATCTTTGAAATACTTTGAAATCTCCCTAAATTTAGATTTATAATAAAAAAAATTTTTATAATAAAATTTAAAAAAAAATTTTGTTTATATTATATAATAAAATTATAACTAATCGAAATCGACTGAAATTTTTTCAGAATATTTGAAAATCTCTTCAAATCCTTTAAAATCCCTTAATTCTTGTGAATAAATTCTTTGAAATTTCATAAAAAGATTATAAAATGCTTTGATATCCCGTGAAATTAATTGAAATTACATATGATATTCTTTGAAATTCCTTGTAATTTTTTAAAGCTCCTGAATATTTTCGGGAATCTCTTAAAATACCCTAGAACATTTAAAATCTTATGAAATCCCGTACAAATTTTGTTAGCTTATGAAAATTCATGGAATATTTTGAAATACCCTAAAATCTTTAAAATCCTTTGAAATCTCTTCAAATTTCTTGATATATTTGAGAATCTCTTAAAATCTTTCAAATCCCTCCATTCTTGTAAATACAGTATTTTAAATTTTATTTGAATATTATAAAATCTCTCGAAATTCCGTAGAATTTCATAAAATCTTGTGATATTCCTTAAATTTACATGACATAACTGGAGATCCTGAAAAATTCTGGAAATCTTCCGAAATTTCTTGGAAAATTTTCAAATATATTATTACACTTAAAGAGTCTTTGAAAATCTTTAAAATTGTTTTAAAAAATTCAATCTTTGAAAATACCGTGAAATATTTCAAAAACTCTCTAAATCCAGTCAAGTTGAATGAAATCTGAGAATATTCCTTAAAATTCCTTAACATTTTTATGATCTCTTGAAATTTCCTTGTAATTTTTTAAAATAACCAAAAATATTCCCAATCCTTTGATATCTCTTGAAATTTTTAAAGCTTCTGAAATTTTTCGAAAATCTTTTCAAATACCCTAAAATTTTTCAAACCCTTTGAAATCTCTTCAAATCGTTCAAATCTATTCAAATTGCTTGGAATATTGGAAAATTTCTTTAAATCATTGAAATTCCTCAAATCTTATGAATAAATTCTCCAAAATTGTAATTAAATATCATATAAAATCTCCTGAAATTACATCGGAATTTCCATACAGAAATTTTGGTTTTCAATTTTTTCTGTATTTGAAGAGACATTTTTTTATTACTAAAATTTTGATAGAGTTGGAAACAACGTTTTTTTTCTGAATGGGAAGAATTATTAATTTTTTTGTCTTCTTATTGTGCGAAAGAGGGGAACTTTTAATTTCAAATATTTTTCCAAATTGAAAAAGGGTATTTGTTTATTTTTATTATTTCTATTGAGTTGGAAGTGAGGAAATTTCGATTTTCCATTTTTGCTTAATTGGAAGAGGAACTTTTTTTCAAGATTTTTAGCGACTTGGATGGTAGAAAATTTCGTTGTTAATTTTTTGTGGATTGGAAAAGGTCAATTTTTTATTTATAAAATTTTTAGTAAGTGAATGGCTGGAAATTTTGATTATTTATTTTTCTTCCTAATTGAAAAATAACATTTATTTATTTAAAATATTTTTATTGATTTTAAGGAGAGAATTTTGATGTTCAATTTTTTCTGAATTGGAAGACCAAAATTTGGTATTTTTAACATTTTTATTTTATTTATTACTTTTTTCATAATCTCTTCAAATTTCCTTGGAATTCTTTAAAATATGACCTGAAACATTCTTAATCCTTTGAAATCTTTTAAAATACCCTAAAATCTTTCAAATCTTCTGAAATCTCCTTACATTCCTTTATATTTTTTTAAACTTCATAAAAATATGATCAAATTCCTTGAAATCCTGGAAAATTTGATCAAATCTGCTGATATTCCTTCAAATATTTGAATTATTGTGAGCCCCTAAAATCCTTTAAAATTACTAAAATTCTCAGAAATCTTATAAAATCCTATAAAATCCGTTGAAATTCCTTAACAATCCTTTGAAGTATTTGGAAATCTTGAAAATCCTTTAAACTTCTCAGGAAACTTCTCAAGTATTTCATGGTATTTTCAAAGATTAAAAAAAAAATTAAAGATTTTAAACTTAAAAATTTTTTTAAATCTTTGGACGTTTCGAAATATCCTAAAATATTTTCCAATTCTTTTGACTAAAAATTCTTTGAAATTTTATTAAAATATTTTAAAATCCCTAAAAATGTCATAAAATCTGATAATATTCCTTGAAATATTTAAATTATTAAGAACCCTTAAAATCCTTTAAAATTACTAAAATTCTCTGAAGTCTTATAAAATCCCGTGAAATCCATTGAAATTCCTCAAAAATCATTTGAAATATTGGAAAATTTTGGAAATATTTTGAAATTCATTGGAATATTTTGCAATATTTTACTCTAATCCGATAAACTTCAAAAAATTTGAATGGTTTTGCGGGTAGTGGAAATTTTAAAAATTGTGAAAAAATTTTATTTAGGTGGATATTTTTGTTACAGAATGATGGGAAATATCAAAATAATCAAATATTTATATACCGATACGAAGTCTGTATAACATTATTACAATTTTTTATTGTAAAATTACTACACATTAACATCATGGAATGTAATTGTAAACCAATGAATTTCCTATAATGTTGATTTGATAAAAATATTGCGTAACAATATCAAATAACCCCTCCCCCCCCTCCAACAAAAAAAATGTTACCC
Organism: Andricus grossulariae; assembly: GCA_011634705.1. Taxonomy (NCBI): domain Eukaryota; kingdom Metazoa; phylum Arthropoda; class Insecta; order Hymenoptera; family Cynipidae; genus Andricus; species Andricus grossulariae. The sequence continues at coordinate 5,338 of JAABKJ010006070.1, read as the reverse complement.
AATTTATAGCTTCAGCCTACGCTACAGAAAAGTGGAATTTTTCCACTACCTACCACAATTTAAAAAAACTCTAAGTATTCGCAAAATCATAAATTTGCATCTCAGGAGAACATTTACATAAAATAATAAACATCTTCGAGCAGGTTAATAAAACTTAATGGAATCTTCTAAATGTCTTGTCGATTTAAAAGATATATCATATCAAAAGATATGTGTTTCTCAAACTTTTATATTTAATTTATGTTAATAAGAAAAAGTTCAAAATTGGTGAAACCTTCACCTTGATTTATTTCAAGTTACTTAATTTTACTCAATTTTTTCAACTTAATTTACATTCCTTAATGAATTCTTTTAATTTATTTCATAACGTCAGAAGTGAAACGGAAATGAAGTGCAATTAAATGATACGACTTGCTAAAAAATACGTACCGTCACGGCATTTGACTTCTGATTTGAAATTCAAGAGTTATTCTGCGTGCGACCTCGACCCTTTTTCCATAGAACGGAAACGAATACGAAATTTCTTTTCCGTACGTGAAGGATTAAAGTAATTTATAATGTACTAGTGAAACAATCTGTAAAAGAAACATCACTTGAGAATTTTCAGATTTTTTAAATTTTTTTGAAGAATATTGCAGAATACTAGAATGTTTTCATCATTTTTGCACGACTTTTATATCGAGTCAATTTCATTATAGTATCCCATTTATTCAAAGAGTTAATATTGCATTATTCCGATTCGATCACTCTTCATAATTCACACGTTCTAGATTTTTCATTCGTAATTCTGAACTCGCCAAAATAATTTAAGAACTCAAGTAATCTGATATAAAAAAACTAATTACAAAGTTATCAGGTAAAAGATTTGAAAATTATTGATATAGTGTAATTACAATTGTATTCTCTGATAAAAAATCCGGGAATTGATTAAATTAAAAAGAATCTATCCAATTACTTGAAATATTACAAATTTCATATCACATTATATATAATGTAACTTAAAATAAGTCCGATTTTTTTTACAAATTTCGAGTTCAATTGTTGATTTTGCTATTTATCAAATTATTCGGTTTACAATTCGAATTTCTTAAACATTTTTATTTACGAATTTTCCATTCTAGCGTACAATTTCAATCAACAGAATTTTCAAATGAAGTTTTGAATACCAAAAAAAAAATAAAAATTGAAGGCTTTTTAATTTTGAAATATTTGATGAAAAAAGTTTTAAGTTAATCAACTGTGAATATAAATTATTGAACTATTTTCGAAACTGAACTGCAGTTTGACTGTTCAAAATAAAATTATTAAGAGATTTTAACCTTGAAAATTGAAAACTTTAATTCGAAATCCTGAGTAGTTAAACAAATTAAAACGTCCGATTGAAACTAAACAAACTTTTTTTAATTCAAAAATAATTGCAGAGTGTTAAATTTAAACTTTAAACGTTACAATTTTAATTGTGCTATTTAAAAAATTTCAATTTGTAAGTAAAAGGGTTGAATTTGATGAATATATTTAACAATTGAACAATTATTTATTTAAAACGACTCTGAATTAAACCAATTCAACTTTAGATGATTTATTTATGAAGAAAGTTTGTATTTCAAAATTATAATCTTAAAAAAAGGGAATAAATTCTGTGGTTTAATTTTGGAATTTTCCATATATCTTCAGATAGTTCTTTTAATTTTTTTCTGAATTGGGAGAGGAATTTTTTTTCATTTTTATTGAGTTGAAAGCTGCAAATTTTTTTATTTTCAACATTTTAATTAAGTTTGAAACGAGGAAATCCTAGTTTTCAATTTTTGTTGAATTTTAATATTTTAAAGATTAGTGTCGAGTTGGAAAGAGTAAATTTTGGTCTTCAATATTCAATAAATTGGGTAAAGGATAATTTTTAAATTTTCGCATTTTTACTAAGTGGAAGGAGAGAAATATTTATTTTCGATTTTTTTTGTATTGGAAGAGCGAAATTTTTTTATTTTTAAGATTTATAGATTTGGAGGCGACGAAATTTTTATTTTCTGATTCGGAAAGGGCCATTTCTTCTTTTTAGCATTTTCATTGAGTTTAGGGAGGAAAATTTTGATTTTTTTTCTCTATTGGAAAAGAATAATTTTTATTTCTAAAATTTTTATTGAGTTTGAAGGGAGAAAATGTCGATTTTTAATTTTTGCTGAATTGGAAGAGGACAATTTTGAAAATCGACATTTTTTTTTTATTTTGAACATTTTTTATTGAGTTAGAAGGGCGAAAAATTTGTATTTCAATTGTTTTTCTGAATTGAAAGATGCTAATTTTTTTAAACATTTTTATTTAGTAGACGGTATGAAAATTTGGTTTTTCATTTTTCTTCTGAATTGAAAGAGGCCATTTTTTTCTGCTAAACATTTTTATTGAGTTTAAGGGAAGAACGTATTATTAAAAAAATTTTTTTTAATCGGAAGAGCGAAATTTGGTTTGAAAATATTTTTATTGAGTTGGAAAGAGATAATTTTGATTTTTAATTTTTTCCTTATTGGAAGAGGACATTATGTTTATTTTTAGGATATTCACAGAGTTGTAAGCAACCAATTTTTTTTCTAAATTGGAAAAGTCTATTTTTTCTTTTCAGAATTTGTATTAAGTTGAAGGGGAAAACTTTTTTTCAATCTTTTATCAGAAATGGAAGAAGGTAATTTTTTATTTTTAACATTGTAATTGAGTTGGAAGGGAGGAAATGTCGATTTTCATTTTTTTCTGAATTGGAAGAGAGCATTTTTTTAAGATTGTTATCGACTTTAAAGAGAGGAAATTATGTTTTTAAGTTTTTAGAAAATATTTTTTATTGATTTGGAAGGGAGAACATTTTGGGTTTTAATTGATTTTCTGAATTGGAAGAGGCCTATTTTTTAATTATAAGCATTTTCATGGGGAAACATTTTTTTCCAATCTTTTTTTGAAATTAGAAGAGGGTATTTTTTTATTGTAATTGAATTGGAAGAGATAAAATTTCAATTTTTTTCTGAATTGGAAGAGCATTGAAAATAATAGCGTGGATTTATATTTTTTTACCACAAATTTTTGAACTGTACAATTCTAAAAGTCTGAAACTGTTAAATTGTGCAATTCAATGGCATTTGAAAAATCGTTCAATTGGAAAGTGCGAAAAGCTTCCATTTTGTAAGGGAAAATTATTGAGCGTTTGAATTAAAAATGGTTTAAGCTTTAATGCTAAAAGTTTAAAACTGAAATCAGTTCCACTTTGAGTTTTTTAAACTGAATTATTATTTTATTTTAACTGAATTATATATCAAAAATCGATATATATTTTATTTTAATTATTATTTTTAGTATTCTAACCAACAGTTTTCAATTCAGCCTTGATTACTTTAAATGAAAAAATTTCAAGTTTCAAGAAACTTTACTTTTTTTTCTTGATTGAAACGGCCACCTTGGCATTGTAATATTATATGTAATTTCAGAATAAATACACTAATGGTGAATATGGAAAATATTTTTTCGAATTTTTCCTTGAAAGCAAAAAAATGTAAAAACGATGCGTCATTTTAGCTGTGCACATTCGGATAAAATGCCGTACCTTTTTAAAGTGACGTATATTATTAAGGGACGCATATCCGTTCTGCTAGGGAATAAATCTTTTAATATTGCTTGGCACAACAGCACGAGGCGTACATACGGCACCAAGAATTGCATATTTGGCACTTGATACATCGTTCTCCAAACTCTGATGAAGAGTAATATTCTTCACGAGTCGACATTTACCTATCCAGATTTCACCCAAGATGCAACCTAAATGTTTCTTCATGCACTATACCCTCCGCATATCGATGTTTCATCTTTTTTTCATTTTTGAAAATAATTTAATTCTTCAGTCATAATCTGTCCCCTAAGGTCTCCTCACCAAATCTAACCTTCCCTAAAATCTTTACCACATTCTCTTACCAGCTTCCTTTATCTTCCATTCCTCTACTACATCCTTCCCATACATCCCATGTTTCATCTTCCCATTTAAATTCTGCACTTTCTGTTCTCCTTTTCCTAATCCATCCTCCCCTAAAATCTACACCACATTCTCTTGACAGCTTCCTTCGTCTTCCATTCCTCTACTACATTCTTCCCATACATCCCATGTTTCATCTTCCTATTTAGATTCTGTACTGTCTGTTCTCCTTTTCCTAATACCCCTTCCCTTAACTCCTTTTCCAATCCAAATATTGCTATTGTCTATCTCCTCTCTCCCCTTCCCTTTTCTATAAATACTTTGGTACTCCTTGCTTTTTTATCATGATGCCATTCATTATATTTTGATTTCTCAATCATCCTCCATCTTTATATTAATTGTTTTTCCCTCTCCCTTTTTTCCACTTCTTCAAAGTTTACTCCAGTCCCGTCTTCTATATCTTTAGCCTTAAGGAACGCCCTCCTTTCTTCTTTCCATTTTGTTAATTCTATCGATCTTTCTCTGATTTCTTCTACCTCCTTTAAACACTTTTTCGCTAACTTTCTAACTTTTTTTCTCCTTAGTTACGTCTCAAATTTCCATACCCTCTTTCCCGCTCTAGGCCACGTTATATAGTAACTCTCAATATCTTTCCCGTATCTGATAACCACATTCTCCTTCTCCAATCTTTTTTTAACCTTCTTTTTCCTATTTCCCATCTCTCTTTCATTACCCCTGCCCCTTTTTTCATCCTTTCTCTTATATGAGCTCTATGATCTTTATTTGGTAGGTATATCCCAAATATTTAAACTCCTTTACTTCTTCCAACTTTACTCCCTTTCATCTCCTAGTTCACTCCTTCTTTCTTCCCCTCCCTTTCTTAACCTCATTATCTTTGTCTTTCATACACATTTAAATTTAGATTTTTCCCTTCTAAGTATTTCCCAATCCTGTAATTAAGCCCGCCGTACCTTCTTCATCCTCTTTATGCATTATAACCTCGAGATACCCATGCGGAAATATTATATATAGTTTATATATAGTGTGAAGTATTATATATAATATTCATTTGTTTTATAAAAAAATGTGTAAAACAGATAAATATTATATATAATACTTCACACTATATATAAACTATATATAATATTTCCGCCTGGCTATTGATATTTCAAAAACATTTTTTTCATTTTTGAAAATAATTGAGTTAAAAACATTAATTTTAGGTTATGAACCAATAACGTAAAGTCTTTTGGGTGTAGAGGAGGAGAAGAACGACTTTTTGTGCTGTCTCTCATAGGGAATATACTATAATGTATAATATATTATTATTATTATTATATCATTAAGCCGTTTCCCTTTCGGGGTAGGCGTGAATTGCTCGGTGGTAAAGTAGTG